>CAMPET010000170.1:133166-155915 GCA_946803715.1 Beroe ovata | reverse complement strand
TCGATACCTACTTGCAGCGCAGCCACTGTGCGAGAAACTGAGGTCAGATAAAATCTGACAAGACAGGGGCTATAAATATAATCGACACAGACAGTTTTGTAGATCGATGATAGACCCTGTCGCGTCGAGAATTTCGTTTAATTTCGCGCCGCGCGCGCAAGGCGCTGTCTGCAGGCGATGGCGCGATGCTAGACCGTTGATGCAAGCCGGTCTGTCTGAGAATAAGTTTGCGCCGCGCGCGCGCAAAACGAAATTCTCGACAGGGTCTATCATCGATCGACAAGCAAGGCGCAAACTTATTCCCAGACAGTTTAGTTGCGGCTTGCTTGCTTTGCATCAGCGGTCTATAAGCATCGCCACCCGCCAGACATTAGACAAAGATCACAGTCAGACAGGCAACGTTAAGCGTCGAAGCACGTGCCCTGCCGTCATGATCATGACTAGTAGTAGTATACTTATAGACCACCGCTGAACGCGAGCAGCTCGTGGAAAGGTGAAATGAAATCTTTCTTCTAGGGTGTAGGGACGAAAAGAAATGTATTCGCTTCTAATTCTATGTTACAATCTGTATTTTACATAACTGTAAATTAAACTGTGAAAGTGTGTCTGACGTTGATGATGATAAATGATAATATCAAATATCGATACTCAATATGTGAACTGAAAGTGATACTGAATCTGATGGAATATGAAAACAACTTAATCTCATTCTTATGATCGATACTTTTACTTTTAGTTTTACTTTGATTTTAAGAAATCTAAAACCGGAAATAGAAAATTCAATTTCTAAAGCAGCGATGATGATAAATAAACAATATACTATTACTTCGACTTAGGAATTGGAGTACGAAATCAATGACCAATACCATGCTTCGCAATTCGCATAAACAGATTTAAGTAGATGATGGCGAATATATAACTGACTGCAGGTAACCTGCACACATTGGATAATCCACTTCTAGGAGTTGGCATTATGCAAGTGCAACATTTTTCTGTGTCTGAAGACAATAATGAGTATATTCAACTCATTTTAACCCAACTTTATCCAAACCCGCTTCTCTAGAGATGCGGCGTCTGATTGAGCGCTTGTTGACGGAATTTCTCCGTGAGTCCGGCGTTGAGGGCGCCACTTCGACGCCTTTTTTCCGACTGAGCGTCCCTGACAGATTGAGATAGTTTTAGGGGGCATTCATAATCAAATGGGAGGAGTCAGAATGCATACAGATACGTCTTCAAGTTCACTTGAAGTTAAAGTACGTTTAGTTGCGTAATGAGTTTAGTTGCGTAATGAGTTTAGTTGCGTAATGAGTTTAGTTGCGTAATGAGTGGTCTAGGACGTGATATCGATCATATCGATAGTAATACCGATACTGATACTGATAGCATTAATGATCCTCCTCACCTTTTCCTGCACTCCTCGTCCTCGGAATTTCCTCACCGGGCACAGACCGGGGTGAGTTGAGAGCCGCCACTTTGGCGCCACCCGTCGCGCCGTCCGACTTCTTCCGCGAGCGCCGGACACTGTTCAGACGGCTGAGTGTGGTTGTTGCTCGGTTCTCGAGGAAGTAGTCCTCTGGGTGGAGACCGTTAATTCGGATTTCCTGCGGATAGGAGAGATATGATGATTAGTGATTACTTAGAGTGTCTATCGTATCCAGCAACTTGAAGTTGAAGGTCCGACATATTTATGGCCTCATGCGGCTGCATGTGACTGATAATGTGAAACATTATCAGTCACAAAAATGATTCTCTAGCCGAGAAACCATCTTTATCTAGGGACCAAAAGATTGATATGCAGGATCATGTCAATCTTAGAAAAATGTAAAAAAAAAGAAACTGTAAGATACCTCGCCGACCATCTTATCCATCTCAGCCAGGACTTTATTCTCGATTTTGGGTATTTCCTTGTTGATTTTCGCAGCTTCCTTCTGAGATTGGAGGAGAGTTCCCCCTCTGTTGTTGTACTTGTCGGGGGACGGAGCCTCCAATTCGAAATATCTGAGAAGTAAAGATGGACAATGGGCATTGATATGGGAGGGAATATTTTAGAGTCACGGAATTGCCACTCGACTATTGGGGATATAGTCGGGTGGCTACAAGCGCGGGATGACTAGAACAGGAATTGGGATGATTTAGATCGTGTGAGCAAGTAAAAACCTACCTCTCATTGAGCTCCTTCCACTTCCTTATCATCTCGAAGATGTCTCGATTACTTTTGTAAAACGATTCCCAGCTCTCCAACTCATCCTCAAGCCGTGAAATACTATCGTCCAAATTCCCCACATGGGCCGACAGATTATCGATACTCGACAAATTGGAAACATCGTCCACATTCGAGACACCATAAACAAGCGATACACTGTCACTCTTCGACATTTCATCCGATGTAGAGTTCATGATGTCCTTTCTCGATATTTGCAGCTCATCAACCTCCATGACGTCATCTGATCCGTCATTGGCCGTATCTGGTGCTCGGATGAGAGAGTTTGTCAGATCCTTATTCTCGATGTTATCGAGGAGAATGTCAGGCAGATCAATGGTATCGGTGGAGCTGGTTTTCAGGTCGGAGGGAGTGTCCCGTGCGTTGGATGTGTCTTCGCTTCTCGATGCCTGCGGGAAAAATAGAGGTCAAAAGGTTACGAATTATCGCAAAACTTACGATCTACAGCCATGTTTCACGGGAAAAATTGGAAGCAACTCGCTTTTCTCACTTCATAAACCTCGCATCGCGTCTGAAAACACAACTGTTTGAACTCATCAATCTCCTGTTTAATCCCCTTCAGATACTCATCCAATCTGTTCTGTTTGAGAGAGTTTAACTCGTCCAAATGTGCCTCGAGACGGGTTATGGATGAGGGTTTCGGACAGGAAAAACAAGTCCTGATATCGGCAGAGTCGGAAAGAGGTTCTTTGTGAAGGAGTCGGTGAAGCCGGCATAGTTTTTCCGACAGATCCGTTGAATGGGATGTTCTGGAGTCAACTTCACTCCTGTACTTCGCAATGAGGTCCTGTCGTCGCTCCATTGACACGTCTGATAGAGTCAATGAGTCTGGATCATCTTCCGACAGTAAACCCTCCTCTATAAGTCCACTCCTGGGGGAATAGGGTTCAAAATGGGGAGACAGAAATTTGTTAGAAACCCTGTGACTCACTATGTGTAAATCGTTACCGTGACAACGCGATATATATTCCACAATTGTGGACAATTATACCTATCTATCTCGAGGGAGTCCACTAATTGGCACAGCTCAGTCAACTGCTCCTGCAACTTGACTGTCCGCCGTGACATATCCTCTTCAAACTCCTTGATCTGAAATATGACGTCACTTTAAAATCAGGGGTACTTTTCCAATAGAACATCGGAAATTGAAAAGTTTGAATCCCGGTTTTGACTAAGTGGATTGTCAACTAGAAGAATTTTGGGTTGAGTATTTCCTTATACATTTTACAACATACAGAGCCGAGATCTCTAGCCTCCAACGTTGCAATCATATCTCCTGCAGAAACGATGGAGAAAACCAGCGCGTGCAATGTATACCTCGATTTGGACGAACTCTATATTATAGAACAATCCGGATGAACAAAATCTCTATAAAGAATGGTTCTATAAATACAACGATCTAGAAGAGCAGCATGGAATTAGGATACAAGCAGCTCACAGCGTATTAATAAATGAAAAGGAAAACAATCTCATGGGAAATGGACATTTGCCAGTGTTGGATTTAGTACACATTGACGTACGATTCATCATCAAATCACAGATGTTAATAACCTAAATAAGTACTTAATTCAGTTTGATAAGTGATTCTGCCGCATTCGAAACCTAGGCAATGTAAAAAGAGGATTACAGTCAAAGATTAAAGAAAAAAGGGGTGTCATTGAAAAGTGATGTCAATAAGAGGTGATGTTGGAAAAGTGATGTCAATAAGAGGTGATGTCGGCGAGAAAATGTTGTCAGCGAGAGGTGATGCCAGCAAAAAGAGTATGCCAATCATAAGTGATGCAAGCGAAAGTTCAAAGTGGTGTCAATGAAAAGTGGTGTCAATGAAAAGTGGTGTCAGTGAAAAGTGGTGTCAATGAAAAGTGGTGTCAGCAAAAAGTGGTGTCAGCGAAAAGCGATGCAGCGAAAAGTGGCGCTAATCGAAAAGTGGTGTCAGCGAAATGTAATATCAAAGAAAAGTGCTGTCAATCCCATCTAAAGTGATGTCAGGGAAAATGACTCAACCATTTGGTGCTGGAGAAGCAAGACGTTGTACAAAACGTTTACAACCTCACAACAAATTCCTGCATATCCGATGAAAACCATTACATAACCATCATCCGCAGATGACGCAGATCACTCCGATGAGGATACGGGTGATGACGCAGATCTGCAACTTAAAACACCCAATAACCGTGACTCGGACTTGCCCATACAGCATCAGACTATAGCAGTTGTGTGTAAGTGTGTTTGTGTGTGTGTGTGTGTGTGTGTGTGGGTGTGTGCACAAAACCACATACACTCCTATCGATAATAAATACCCCACATGTATGACATTAGATATATTGTCATGGTACCACGTGTGTTACCATGGTAACACGAGACAGATGACTGTAAAGTGTTATAACTGGGGGTGGTGCATTGAGATAAGGTGGTGATAACATTATGGCATAGTGTGTCATGTTATTGTATCCTGCAGCTTGGCTCGAATGACATGCGGTTTAGGACGGCATTTGTCTCATGGAATTAGGTTTCGGGTATTGAGCAAGGAGGATAAAATGATGCAGAGATACACGATTCAACCAACCAGATGTTAACAAACGTAAACGTGTGAGAGCGGTAAATCTTTGCAAAAACCTCGCTCGAAATCTCCTGCTTCAGATGGGCTCATGGTCAAATACAACAGCAACAGCAGGTCTATCGCTCTCTCTCTGTATAATACAAATGCAATGAGGACACATTGTTCATTATCATGACATTG
Organism: Beroe ovata; assembly: GCA_946803715.1. Lineage (NCBI taxonomy): Eukaryota > Metazoa > Ctenophora > Nuda > Beroida > Beroidae > Beroe > Beroe ovata. Next base: position 150,954 of record CAMPET010000170.1, on the reverse strand, counting down.
TCAGAGACCAACGACTGTTCGAGGCATTGTTGTATTTATGAAGACTTGATGTGGTAAAAACTATTTTCTACAACGACTATATAAGTCCATGGATCTCCAAATGATCATTGATCGTGGAAATTCAGTGGAAATTCTACTAGAAAAAAAACATGGTAAATGTACCTTGTCACTCCTCTCGAGCGATATCACTCGCTCGAAATCAGCAACCCTTTCCACAACTTCCTTCTCATCAAATTCCCATGCTTTCTCCCTTTTACGATATTTGCCCCGAAATTTAGCGCAAGGACAACAAAAACCGCACGATAGAAATCGAGGAAATTTCATGAAAAGACGGACGACTAATCATCGATTTTGGACGTTGGATAATTACTCATCCCGATCCTCTTTGAAAAACAACAATAACAAGCTCACCAATATTGCATCTGATGGTCGTTTATATGACGTGTATTCTGCATAGGATATTTGGTTCAATCGCCGATGAGGAATACACAAATTGGTCGTACTAAAGACATCACCACTGACGTTAATAATGTCGAAGAGCTGGCAACATGACGATGGTATCAAAAAAATCAAAAAGTATCAAAAAAAGCGCCTCGTTTAAATGTGACTTTCCCCAATGTGACTTTCTCAAATTTCTCGATTTATCATAGCTGCATATATCATAGTTGCATACCCATCAACTATAGAATCATCTTGACAAAGTGGAAGTTTATGTAATTACCTGTGATTGAAGGAGTGTGAGGATTCTTTGCAGGTTTTCGGATTGCATACTCGGGTAGTAGTCAGGTTGTAGACCAAGCTTGGTGATGCACTCCGACCTTCTTTCTTCCAGCATCTCAATCTGATAGAATGGGGGAGTGAGTAAATCTGAATACTTGAGAGCTTAGGATACCAGATATTGAAATTGGATTCGTCAAAATGCCCTAAAATATGTATCATTTCTTCAACGAAAAGGAAGGAACCAGTACTGAACAAGGTAATAATTTCGAGTGGAATCTGTCACCTCACCTGCGACTTCACCTCGTCTATCCTCTCCTTCAACTCGGTATCTCTCGCAATAAAGAAATCCCGCTTGGGAAGAACTGGCATGTCGACTGAGTCAGGATGGAGTGGGGGCAGCCCTAGGACCCGACTAGATTCGTTGCATGATTCTGCTATTTCCAGACACTNAGATGACTGTAAAGTGGTATAACTGGGGGTGGTGCATTGAGATAAGGTGGTGATAACAATATGGCATAGTGTGTCATGTTATTGTATCCTGAAGCTTAGCTCGAATGACATGCGGTTTAGGACAGTATTTGTCTCATGAAATTAGGTTTCGGGTATTGTTCAAGGAGGATAAAATTATGCAGAGATACACGATTCAAAAAAACCGGTTGTTAACAAACGTAAACTCATGAGAGCGGGAAATCTTTGCAAAAACCTCGCTCGAAATCTCCTGCTTCAGATGGGCTCATGGTCAAATACAACACCACAGCAGGTCTATCGCTCTCTCTCTCTGTATAATACAAATGCAATGTGGACACATTGTTCATTATCATGACATTGTCAGAGACCAACGACTGTTGGAGGCATTGTTGTATTTATGAAGACTTGATGTGGTAAAAACTATTTTCTACAACGACTACTATATAAGTCCATGGATCTCCAATTGATCATTGATCGAGGAAGTTCAGTGGAAATTCTACTAGAATAAAACATGACGAATTATGTACCTTGTGACTCCGCTCGAGCGATATCACTCGCTCGAAATCAGCAACCCTTTCCACAACTTCCTTCTCTTCAAATTCACATGCTTTCTCCCTTTTACGATATTTGCCCCGAAATTTAGCGCAAGGACAACAAAAACCGCACGATAGAAATCGAGGAAATTTCATGAAAAAACGGACGACTAAACATCAATTTTGGACGATGGATAATTCATCCCGATCCTCTTTGAAAAACAACAATAACAAGCTCACCAATATTGCATCTGATGGCCGTTTATATGACGTGTATTCTGCATAGGATATTTTAGTTCAATCGCTGATGCGGAATACACTAATTGGTCGTACTAAAGACATCACCACTGACGTTAATAGGTCGAAGAGGTGGATACGATAGTATCAAAAAAATCAAAAAGTATCAACAAGCGCCTATAGTTAAAATGAGACTTCCCCAATGTGACTTTCATAAATTTCTCGATTTATCATAGTTGCATTAATCATAGTTGCATAACCATCAATTATAGAAACATCTTGATAAAGTGGAAGTAATTACCTGTGATTGAAGGAGGGTGAGGATTCTTTGCAGGTTATCCGATTGCATACTCGGGTAGTAGTCAGGTTGTAGACCAAGTTTGGTGATACACTCCGACCTCCTTTCTTCCAGCATCTCAATCTGATAGAATGGGGGAGTGAGTAAATCTGGATACTTTAGAGCACCAAAATATTGAAATAGGAGTCGTCAAAATACCTATCATTTCTTCAACAAAAAGCCAGTACAGAACAAGGTGATAATTGCGGAAATGGTCATAACTGGCGGAATCCAGTCTCTCACCTGCGACTTCACCTCGTCTATCCTCTCCTTCAACTCCGTGTCCCTAGCAATAAAGAAATCCCGCTTGGGAAGAACTGGCATGTCGACTGAGTCAGGATGGAGTGGGGCCAGTCCTAGGACCCGACTAGATTCGTTGCATGATTCTGCTATTTCCAGACACTCTGACTCCAACACGTCTTTCCATGCGCGCTCCCCTGTAGAATAAGATACGCGTGTAATTGCTGGAATTACTAGGGCAGAATTCTACTTGAACTTTCTCGCAGCGGGAGCAAAATAATCTTATTAGAATTGCGCGACAAGAAAATGTCGAATCAGTGTTATATTTGGCGGAGTAATGAATCGTGATTCCTCAATCCTCACTTTGAGGAGCGACACTCACCTATCACGAGGCTATCCAAGACGCTCCTCAGACTGGAAATAACACTGACACATTTCTCAACCTGTTCTGCCTCACTCACTCCAATCTCCTGTCAAAAATGAGGGGTGTGAGGTGAATCCAAAATGTTTCAGATGCAAGTCAAAGCAAAATTTTACGGAAATGATACTTTGGAAGTCTGTCAACCAATGGAAGAGGACGCAAACTGTAATGAATTTCTTTGGTAGTCTCCGCATTATAATATACAACAACATTTCCTCACATTCCAAATCTCCTGCAGTTTCAGGATGCCATGCTTGGTGTAGAGTCCCAGATCGTGGAGGGTATCGTCAATCCCGCCTGCTGTCATTCGACCTCCTCCTAACTTCCTACATCCTGCAAGACAGAGGGGTTAGAAGGGGAGAGGAAAGAGGGGTTAGATGTGCTGAGAGGGGAAGAGGGGAGGGGGAAGAGGGGAGAGGGAATAGGGGTTAGAATTAGATGTGCTGAGAGGGGAGAGGGAGGGTAAAAAACTTGAGCAATTGTCTGGTGTGGAAAGTGGAATGTTTCTGGTTGGATAATGTAAAGGAGTGGAATTTTCTGGCGACGTTAGTGAGTCGGTATAATCGAAAGATAGATGTTTCATACAAGATAGCCCGGTTTACAGAAGTAAGAGAGAAGAACTATTAAGAGAGGAATAAGATTCAACTAGAAACTTTTAGACTGGCGTCAGTATATTGCTTCTTCTCATGACTATATCATACATTTGGTTGTATGAAATACAATATGCAGGTAAATGATACGTCAGTCTATATTTAGAAACAATGGTTTTAAAAACAAGAGAGGAGGATTGTTTTCAAGTCTCTACATTCCCAAAACATGATCAACATACATCCACTACGCCACATAATTCAAGATAGTATCCCGATTCTTGATATAGTACCTATTAACTTAAGATAAGAAGTTTCAACTGTGAGCTCATCTATAATACAAGTGTGCTATAAATAGTAACATACTACGGTTGTTGCATCACGTCCACCTGTCACACTTCTATAACTCATTAGTAATGAGTGACAATGGTGTGACGTCAGATAAACGTCATTTCACGTACGCACATAGTATTGTAACAATATCAGTGCTCTGAAGTTACGAGGAATGGCTTTGAGTCAAGGCCTGGCTTCCTATTGTCAGAGACATTCACATGCTAAAAAGCAATATTACTTTGCCAGCTATAGAGTATATAACTGTGCTTATTTTTTGATGATCTCACTAAATAGGAAAAAGCGTTCTTTAGGTTACTCTCCGTGCTTCTCAGCTAAAACCACAGTTACTCACCAAAATACACGACAAGAAGAATGAGGACCTCCCAAAATCCGAGAGCAACATAAAAAACCATGCAACAATAATAGCTCTTCTCCGCACCCAAAACAGGGAGAAAAGAATCAGAATGTGACAACCAAAACTACTGTTGATGGTGCATGAGAAAAGATCAGAGATTCCTGCAGTTGATGTATCCGTCAAAAATGTGTCTTTTACACGCTATTATTTTTCTCAACTCAAGCATAAATATTGTGAGTTTTACAATGTCTTATGTCATGCATGTGTAGCTCCTAAGCAACTGAGTGGAGTAAACATTGTTATGACTAATGTTAGGAACAAATGGTTTAGATATTATGAATAGAAAAGAGACATAGATAGATATTATGAATAGAAAGGAGAGACATGCGAGAGAGGAATGAAATATCAATTGCAGCATGCTTTAAAATGTTTTTGTAATGAGGCGCGTGTTTAAGTTTTTTGGTTTTTATTGGTTTGTTGGAGAAATGTAGTCTATTGTTTCATTTGTATAGAGATTGTTTCTGAAAGAACAAAACAAAACAACGGTTGTAAATACAAGTCCAGAAAGGAAGGAAAAGGAAAAATGAACGCGATTAGAGGACGCAATTTGCAGTTTTCAAAACACACACGCACATTGATTGCGGTAGTAATCCCATTGACAGTCGGATGAAAAAAACCGGCGTGTGTGTGTGTGTGTGTGTGTGTTTGTGTGTGTGTTTGTGTGTGAGAGAGAGTGTGTGTGTGTGAGAGAGAGATATCAGAAGGAATGTGAGTAATGAGATTCTCTGAGATGAACCGCGACAGGATTTATAGGTGACAAGGACCAAGTTGGAAAAAATTCCAACAAATTTTTCAGTTTAACGGAGATCCAGTCAGAAAAGGAAGAATGATTAGGATGAAGAGGGTTGGAAATCCAATTCATAATATACATGATATCAGCGATCTGAAATTTGAGTCACCCAACCCACATTAAATGTACAGCCAACAAATGGCAGCCATGTGGCTGATTATTGGATTTGAAGTAGATATACTACAATGTGTCTCTCGTGAAGCACAGAAGAATACAAGTGAGTTATTCCAATGATAGATGGGGTCAATGATCAGAAGAAAGAGAGTTCATGGAAGCGGATCTGAGCAAATGTCTATTATAAACTTTACAGTAGTAGGAGAGATGAAAATAAAGATGAATTCCTCTCAATTATCAATGACAAGCGAATCAAGATTGTCTTCATTTTGCAGAATAGCCAACTTCTGCAGAATGAAGCTGGAGCACTGAACGCAACTAGCTGGCTTTATAAAATCAATATGATTGATAGAACAAGAATCCAGGAAATGAGATTGAAAACTGTAAATTCGATTCGTTACTCATAATCAATTTTGACATTTACTAAACTGTAAACATGCAACTGAGACAAAATCACAGAAAAACATGTACTTTCAAGACATAATAAACTCCCTCCATCATCCTCAAGTATGAAAGTACATCACGACATGCAACATCATGAGATAGAGCACATTTGAAAATGTAAATGAAGGAGCAACACATTAAGCCGAAGTGAAGTGCAACAGGTGTGTCCCACACGCAATGAAATAATGAAGCAATCACGTGACCAGAATAGCGTACATTGCTCATCATAATTACGGATAATTATTAGTGGTCTAAACGGGGGCGTAGTTTCATTGTAATTTCATCCCCGAAACGGAAAAGTTAGGATTCCGGTACTGCATGCCCACTTTCCCGTGTGCCCACATTCGCCAATGACCACCAGTCCCCCATGACCACATGTACTGATTGTGGTCATGGAGTACCGAATCCGCCCCATTACCCATAGTCGTTGTTGCCCACTATGATGTGGATACATAAACAATTTTGATCACACATTTTAGCTTTGAATGAACACACTACCCTTTCTAATGTATCGGGTAATTGATATTAATGCATTAGCTGCCTACCAAAGAGAACACAAGAGAATATTAGAGCAAGTCATCTCATTATGTCATCAAAAACAGTCATGCCAGTCAGTCATGTTTATAATGTGTGATCCTGTTTCTCGTTTTGGTGAGCATGACAGGAACCAAATCATTGCTTATCAATCGTCATCTTCCACTGATACCTTAGTTAGATCAGTATTACTTGTATCATAATTGGCCTGATGAGACTGCCTCAGTCAGTTTATTCTATTAATCGGCAATAGTACCCAATCCTGAATCATTTAATGCGGCGCTGAATTCAATACGTTGGTCCAGTCCCCTTAATAATATGCCAATAGGCTGTTATGGTAGTGGGCATACAGGACTGTGGGTAGCCAGGACCGCAGGAGCCCTGTAGGCCCACAGTCCTCATTGACCACTAAATTCCTAGTGGGCAAGGAGGACTGTGGGCATGTGGCACTGTGGGCATGTGGGACTGTGGGCATGGGGTACGGTTACCAAAAGTTAGTAGGACCTTAATTGTAAGTGATTGGATTTGAAGACATCTGTCTAGTGACCCAAAAGTGGTGACACTGTAGATACGGTAGATACTAATAATAAATTAAGAGAAAATGCGTGTACTTTACATAGGTAATCAGGCTCACAAAACTTCCCACTGACCCAAAGCAGAGTCTCACCTTAGTGAGTCACCTATGTTTCCAGTCACAAGTAGGTCTGCTACATTGGACTTAAAGACCCGGAGAGACAATGACTCTACTTGTACTCACCACACAAGCACACACGCAATGCCTATTGCCTACTCCTACTACTGAGTAGTAACACAGCAACATAATTCATCAACATAGAGCTCATAATCTGTGTTTAGCGATGGCCAGAATATGAGTCTGATTTATACATTGCAGCTCAATCTATGAATATAATATCCATTTCAATGAGCCACTTCAATATGATGAAATAGATATTGGGTTGGGACATAAATGTATGCTCACACCAGATTTTTTCACTTTTATAGATTGTTGGTGCGAATGAAAGCGAAGAGAGCCTTTACCTGAGCTGAACTTGGGTCCAAACCAAACCATCTTCAGTTTTTCAAATCCCAGGGGCGGTATTTACAAAATGCGGAAAAAATAAACGACAGACGGACAAAAAATAAGTTTTACTAAAAAACTGAGGAGGACAACCAATTGTCTCGTAGGAGTGAAAATTGTGGTTTCCTTGTCGTAAAGAATAAGTAGAGTCAGTACACATGAAAAAAACAGCGGTCACTTTTGTGTGAATAGAATTCGTATGTATCCAGTGCTTATCAAGATATTTCATTGTATAGATAAATACACATTCAAACTTTGATATCCTTTTTAACGTAGCATGCCAGAATTTTAATTTTAACTTAACGAGTGGTATCCACTGTTTGTTTGGTAGTTATGGTATGATAATGCACGTTTTTGAGGAAAATTCCGAATAAGTTCCAGAAAATTCCTCTCATAATTCTTTCAAGCGATGTTTTGGATTAAATGTGTGAAATTTTAATATTTTTTCGTCCGAAAAAGAATACTTGAGTAGTTTGTTTCGTTAAGCAGGGCGGAANCTCTGTGTATCTGTGTGTGTGTGTGTGTGTGTGTGTGTGTGCGTACAAGTGATGAGCGTACACTGAAGACGATGTCTATAATAGCGCAGGTGTGAGAGGGAACACGTCATCGGTCTACACTAAACTTGTGTGAGGGTATGGTAAACAAAATCCTGACCCTCATGGGAGAACTGGAGTTGGTACTGGAGTCGTTAATCGGGAGTGAAATCGACAAAAACATGAGTCATGTCCAAAATATCACTGATTAAAAACAGTGACATGACAATTACAAATAGTGAGTCTACAGCTAACATCAAAGAGTTGTTGTTCTCTAGGAGCAGCTGTACTACAGGTTAAGGACAATTATACACACAATGATAATTGTAAAAACTGATGGCCATCAGAATTATCGACAACAGCTACCAACAAGTACATGAAGATGAACAAATCCCAGCTCCCAAATGATACGCCACATGATAAGTGGACAGAGTACAAAGTAATTGGTCCGAGAGGATCACGTAACCGAATTAAAGCAGATAATTCCCTAACCTCAAGGAGGGATAGGTCACAACAACACATTATCCGAACGGTGTATCCTAATTCAGTGTAACCTAATTCAATGTTCCTAACATAATGCCAAGATGAGCATTAGATTACTAATCCATGAGAATGTATTAAAGATCTGTGAGTGATGTGGTTGGATGGGCTGCAATAGTCCTGACACAGCAAGCCACGAGAGTGATCATTCGCTCATCAGCAGAGTGCATGAGCCCGTAGGATTTACATTTTATGAGATGGACTTGAATATCACTATGAATTGAATACATTGATAAAATAGCTGGTACCCTATTAGACATAATTCTTCAGAACACAAAGGGACCGCGGCTACGAAAGACAGAATGGAGAAAAGATTCCAGGGGTCATTACCAACAGATCGTATCATCACATACAGCACTACAACAGCGTTCATGTCAGGGTAATTTGTGCCAATTTCACGAATGGCATCAGATGGCCTATAAATCATTTCTAATCTGGTGATAAATTTCGTGCTCTGCACACGATAACGCGTGCCACAAACGAATGCCACATTACTCAAGAAGGAAAAACTTTAGGATAACGGTGTCAAGGTGAAACAATGGTGTCAGCAGCTGACGTTGGTTTAATCTTAGTGCACTTTTTGTTTTCATTGTGGAACGACTTTTGACGAATCCCCGAATTTTTCTCTGCACCATCAACATATCAAAAATAAAGAGAAAAAATAAATAAAAAGTACGTAAAACCATTTAAGACCTTAAACTAAGTCCCACGTGACTACATGAAGATGGCGATATCACTGAACATATAAATCCTAAGACGTGTTGTATAGCTATAGAACAGAAGGCATGACAGAAAGAGAGATAGTGTATATTGAGTGAGGGAGTGGATTAAACCATTCATATCATTGTGTGTAGGCTGAATCATTGGAGTATAATGAACGATCAGTATCCCAGGGAAACAGAAGGGTAGACGTATCCTAGAAGGGTAGAGGCGGGTTTTCATCAATCGTATAAGAGGCATGAGAATTTTCTACAAGCTGAATGTTAATCGAATTTTCATGCTAAGGAGTGTGGATCGGAAAGAACTTTAAAGAATTCCCTGGTACTGGTAGTAGGTATGTCAGATGTGAGATGTTCTGTTCATTAAATACAGGCCCACGAACAATAAACACAGTATCGGTTAACTATAACTACAATGTTTACACGAACAGTTTAAAGAGACGATGTGTATTATGATATTGTTGGCTAAGATACAATGTAATACTTGATATAGTGGGTTTATTATGGATGCGATGATTAAGTTCATTTGGATAAAACATTAAAGTCTGCTCACCTTCAGAAGTGGAGAAGGTGTTGTTGAGCCCGCTTGCTATCAAACTCATGGAGAGCCAAGAGAACGTCGCTGAAACTCTTAGGAAATCAGATGAAAAGACTCGAGACCGCTTCCGACATTTTGAAGCCGACTTTCGAGGGATACCTCTCAGATTCTACTTCAAAATAGGTTATACTAGGTTGTCAATTTCAAACTCAGCTAAGCGAGAGAAAATATTTCACATGAGGTAATTAAGCGAGATAAATGAATGAAATTATCAATGATCTGTTGAGTATAGATCATCCTCGTGGGGCTTCTTGAGTGTGGGCTGTGAAAGGGGAGGGAGAGGGCGTGAAAATGAGGTAATAACTGAATCTACTTATTCTAGCAATTGGTTCATCTCTGATTCGTTCATTTTATTGGTCACCGATTTATGAATCAAATTCATCGTTGGTTGTGTGATGGTCAAGGACAATGGTTTTTGGATTGGAAAGCATAAGGAATGATATTACAATAGAAATTGGCATTATATCGACCCTGTATCAGGGGTCTTCAAGGGGTCGTTTTTGGAGAAGGTTAGGGAGCTACGCGCTTCGAAGTTTCTTTTTGAAAAAAGATCTCGGCCTTATCAGAAATTTCTGACAAACGGGAGAATTTTATTCTATGATTTTCACCAGCTAGCAGCAAGATAAAGTCACCAATTTGTATGACGTCTATCATACATACAAATACATATACACAGCGTCTATCCAGTGTGTGATTACTGTTTAGTGTGTGATTACTTGTAGAAATCACACTCTTGCTCATCTTTCCGTATGACGGACTTGTACGCTTTCTCAAAGTCCTTTGGTAGGACGACATACCGGTTTTCACGTACAGCTTGCATTCCAGCCTAGAAATGAAAACCGATTCGTGAGTGTGAAACTCAGAGTTAAAGTGGTGTCAAGCACACCAAAGTTACAGTTTCTATTAAGTCTTGAATAAGGTCAGGTGATATTTAAAGCTATGTCTTCGATAAGACTTTAAGACTGAGTCAAGGCTATTCCATCATTTATTGGACACTCAATCGTCAAAATGAACCTCGTCACTAGTGTAATACCTCTTGACAGATTGAGTTGATGTCAGCGCCAGATATACGGTCAGGTCTCGCCACAAAGTCCTCTAGGTCCACCTCATCAGAGAGATTCATCTTAGCAGTGATTGTACTGAACACCTGATTTAGAAGTTACGTTAGAGAAATCAGTGATTCGTCAATGGAAAAATCGAGGAGTTTTCAAGAGCCCGAGATCGATGCCTTGCAATTCACCGCTAATGAATACTTCAGGAAAGAAATACATAAACTTATTACCTATTTATTAATTACTAATTAGTTAATAACCACTTATTAATGACTTACCAATCGTTTCTGTCGTCTATCAGGAAGAGGGAACTCTATTTTTCTATCCAATCTACCGGGTCTCAGCAGGGCAGGGTCGAGTGTGTCAGCTCGGTTCGTAGCCATAATAACCTGAGATGTCAATCCACTGCAATTTGGCCCATTTTTCGACCGCGTAAGGAATCTGTCGCGCGCAACCGCACAGATTCATCGAATTAAACCGAAATGATAATCAGATCTACAACGCGCGCAATAATAACTCTTGTGTGGCAAGAAAATAAAGTGTCGCTGTTAGGTTTTGCCCATGCGCGGTACGCAAAGTGAAATTATTTTCAGGACCGGGACACAAAGAACTGTGCTATGTTCTAATTTTAAAGTGGATTACTGGATTAGCTATCTTCGTCGCTCTCTGAAAACTTAGTGTAAGTTAAAGATCCAAACTGGAAACAAATTGGGTATTCATCCAACTCTTTTTCTTCGTCTACTGCTCCTTTTTGGTGTACTCATCAACTCAAGCTTCGTGCAGAAACAATCAACTAAACACTCAACTAGTTGAGAATCACTCGATTTAACACTCAAGTAGTTGAAAAACGCTCAGCTAAACCCCTGCCCCCCATTACCCCATTTCTCACTCAGATCTTACCTTGACATTCACATTCTGATCGAATCCATCCATCTGATTCAACAACTCTAGCAGGATCCTCTGAACCTCCCTATCTGCACCGGTCTGGGCATCGAACCGTTTCGTTGCTATTGCATCAATCTCATCAATGAAGATAATCGCCGGAGCGTTTTCCTTGGCGAGTCTGAACACGTCACGAACCATTCTTGGGCCCTCGCCAAGGTATTTCTGTACAAACTCAGAACCAACAACTCTGAAATGAGTTGAAAATTGCACTTGAGAATCAGCTCGAAAATAATGACCCAATAAATCACCCAATTATTCTAAATCACCCAATTATTCATCCAATTTGAGTATTCTGGTATACCTGATGAATGCAGCTGTAGTGTGATGTGCCACTGCTTTCGCTAACATAGTCTTGCCACAGCCGGGTGGGCCGTGCATAAGTACACCTCGGGGCGGGTCTATACCTGTGAAAACAAACTAGTGTCATCACTGGACAAGTATGATCACAGGTATCATCACTGGAAGTATATCATCAATTATCAAATTTCAGAACTGGATATGTCACAATGAGACTAAGAGGTGGCTTGATAATGTTTCTTACCGATTTGTTTGTACAACTCAAAGTGAGTCAAAGGTAGCTCTACAGCCTCCCTGATTTCCTGTTTCTGAATATCCATTCCGCCAATATCTGAATTTAGATTCATAGATCAGTTTAAATTCATTCATCGGTTGTAGACCGGGAATTCTGTAAAAGCAACGCAACAGAATGTTCAGTTGAGGATGTAAAAACTGGAAAATTTTGGCCACCATCATGTGAAAGCCACAGTGGAGTGGTGGCATTGATTTACCAGTGTAAGAGATGTCAGGTTTCTCATGGCTCTGCAACATGGCAATACTACTGTCAGCCTCAGGGGGAAGAATATCCACAAGGGCGTTGGAATGCTTGTGTAGGGCTACAGAAGCAGAGGGCTTCAACAGCTCCCTGGGTGAATATGATGGTTTAAATGATCCCCATACTTCGTTTCCCCAATAATTCGAACTCCAAAATATTGATCAGCGTTAATATGTCTCCTAATGAAGTCAATCATACAGTGGGTCAATGCTTGGCTTAAACTGGTTGTCAATATGTCTGTCAAAAGTCAATAATTGAAAACCAAGGATCAGAATGTAGGTTTGCTTACCTGTCAAGAGTGCTTAGAATGCGGACATATTGGTTACTCCCAGTTGTAGCTCCAACAATAGCAGTGTTCTGATCAACAGCTTCAAGGAATTGCCCTGAGGATAGAACAATAAATTATTATGATTGCCTAAATATTCTGAAATGATCGTGATATTCACATCAAATGAACATCAGATCCAATTTACTGACAGTGAAACAGCTCATTTGAAATCTTGTGTGACTACAAATCCATTCCCATATGGACTAACCTATGACAAGAGGTACAGACTGAATCCGCTTCACTTCTTCCTGGGCTCTTTTATATTCCCTCTTCAAGTTCTTTTGCTCATCCTGTTACCACAGAGGAGGAATTACGGGCACATTCATACTCAATAGTCAACACCTTTTATAGAAATTGAAGAAAAATACCTTAATGTACTCTTCTTGGACATTCAGGAACTCCAACTGCTGCTGCAGTCTCTTGAACATGGTATAGAGATCATTTGAATCAAGCTTTTCTAGCTTATCAAATGACTTATCTGACTGAACAAAGGTTGAAAATGAGTTTGTGCATTTCTATTGTCATTGATGCTTTCCATGGATTGGAAATCTTGATACTTAAGCTAGAGAAAGCTGGAATTTCAGCAACTTACTGTAATTGGAGTAGGTTTGGGAACAATAACACCAATCTCCTCCATGCTCCTATAATGAAATATCAATGAAAGAAATAAAAATGTCACACATTTCAAAGACAACAATGAATCCAGAAAATCGACAATACTTATGTCTTCAAATGAATTACAGAATGGAAAGTTCTTCAAAACATGTAGGCTAATTTATAAAATGAAAAATAAATGTGAGACTGCCTCAACTAATCTTCATTCAATTACTACCAAAGTCGACAGTCAATGAGTTGACAGTCACAAATCTCTTCTACAGTTCAACTCACATACATTGCAATAAGCAATAAGTTGATGAAATGGTCATTGGTCATTGAAATAACTGTGCACATGATATGGGATGTTTGGTGACCTCTGTTTCCCATCAAACAGTGGACAGATAACATCCCTCAACAAAAATGTCAGGAGTGTGCAGGAAACTGTGTGGGATGGTAAAATGAGGAGCTGTCCATTGCTGCAAAGTCTCAGGCAATTAAAACATGGGACACACTTGATCACAGGCTTGATTCCTGTCATTGAGTCATATACTACACAGCTATTGGAATCAACTGAATAGGAATATAACTCGCCGTGTAGGAGTCCACGAACTTTGATCCATATTGTTCAATTTCAAAAATTAAATAAAGGCCATAAATAGGACATCGGATTGCTTCCTGCACTCTGTACAGTTTTCGATGCTGGTTGGATCTTATCGAGTCTGACGGGGCTTCAGATGAGGAGGCATTAAAATTTGCTGCGCGCCACGGCATGTACGCGCGCACGCGCATCTATGAGCGCGTACACGCCATGGCGCGCGAATTGATTATTAGCGCCACTGAGGTATTGCGTAAATACTCGCGCCTTACAAAAACGACACAAATATAATGGTCCGAGTATATCCCGAGCAGGTGCTTCAACAATGAACTGTGTTTACTAGATAACTTGTATCAACTCATAGGATTTGCGAATTTTCTTTTCTCTTTTCCATTCTTAGTTGGAGACAACAGGAAAAAACCACGAGTCTCATTCAACAATGAAGAAAGTAAATTCCAATACAAAGGCTTGAGTATAAAATCGACTTGACAAAATGTGTTACGTGAGTGTGTAGCTATTCAACATAGCTGTTTATATATATAAGTACAAAGAAAACGTTGATTCTGATCACGTTTGAGCGTATAAATTGATTCACACACATACCAAGTCAAACCCTTGGGGCAGCCAGCAAACACATTAGGCAAGATGGGTCTACCAGACAACATTCTTTACCAACAAAGACAAAACATTCAAACAGAAAACACGCAAAAACCGCCTCAGTTTAAAATCTAATGATAACAACTCTAAAAACACAGTTCAAATCATTTATCATCATAATATCACAATTCTAAATTCGTCAAATGTTAAGTCTATCTGATGAGCTTTCGTCCACTTCTAGGGGGTCCTTTCGGTTTCACGAATTTTTGTCGAGATGCCTGTTCCGGAGGATGCACCATTTCGAATATCTCGTGTTCCGAAACTTCGCTTCCGCCTGAAAAAACGATAGTAAGATATTAACTCTGAAAAAAATAATAATAGAGAGAATACCAAATAATAAAAGGGGTCGTGAATAAAGAATATGTTGATCAGCCTAACCGGAGACTTCTTTCTTTGCAGCAATTTCAATTCCCATTTGTTCCAAGCATCCCAGGAAGTTAGCTTTGGTCGAACTGTACATCATCCTCTGTTTGACTGGAACCTGGGTATTTGACTGTTGCCATGGTAATACAACATGAAGTGAAACCAGATGCAAGATGCTTCAGCCACATTTCACTGCTCAAATATCAGATTTCAATCTCAATGTTATATTCGTAACTACTTTCACTGTTATAAATCTGCCTATCCCCGCCAAAACTTTACTTGGAACTGTACTAAGAACCGCCGCTTTTACCACTATAACGTCTATCGAATTCAATTATTGCAGACGGATATGAACACGCTTCACCTCTCATTACCTCATTGCCTCTCATTATCTCATTGATAACTCACGTTATACCCAGGGCAGGAGTAGATGAAAACGCACTTCCACATGTTTTCACCCTCAAATTCATGCTGGAAGTTGTACAGGTGATACCGTGGCTCATCATCTGGAACTTTGCCAGACAGGTCGACTACTCCGATGTTTGAACAGTCCCACAGCTTGAGTTCTTCCTTTTCTGGAAACACAAGGAAATATTTCCTACAATTTATTTTGATTCGAATTTTATTTTGTGGAAAGCTACACCGAGATTTGAAACATTTCCCCAGATTATCCTGCTTTTACCTGTATCGAGCTTCACTTGGAGATAGTTGATGAATCCACTTTTGAACTTTTCCAAATTCTTGGCCAGGTCAGTGGTTACAGGCAGATTTAGGCCGGGGAGAGTGGCATTGTTAGCCTGCATCTGCGATCTCATTGTGGCTTCATCCTTCGATACCTGTGATAAGTGATACCATTGTGATTGAATGCATGACGCATGTTATGTGCCGTGTTATGTGCCATGTCGCGATAGATTTCGATGAAAGGGTAGATGGATCTCAAAGACGTTCACATTTTGATCTAGAGGCTCCGAAGAAGTTTGAATATTCAAACCTGTTCGAGTTCTAATTCAGCCTCCGTCATAGGCGCTTTAGCGTCCTGAGACAAGACACAGTTCTTATAACCCTGGAATGAGAGTTCCTCTGGCACCGTTCCAAACATCTGAGGAATGAGGATAGAGGAGGGGAAGCTTTTTGGTAAGTTTTGGGGGAAATGTTAATTCTACGATATGCTCATTAAATATGGTGCTTCAATTTTCAAGATTGAATAAAGACGGTTCATATTACAAAGTTAATGGTTTGCTCGCATGACACTGGCTTTCTTTCTATGCAAGCGCAATCAACAGGAATCATGGGAAAGTCACAAACCTCCATTATGATGCGATTATCGCCGAAAATGCGCCTGAGTGGCGCCCGAGTGGCAGCGTACAGCATCTTGTTGCTGACTGAGGTTTCGTTGGGGACGTAACACAGGTACACGTACTGATAATCGTCTTCACTGAGGGTTGTTGAGGGTTGCTTTATGGGTTGCTAAGGAATGGGGGTTTCAGAGTGCAAAGAAAAGCTGGGATAAGTGCTGAAATTTCTTTGGAATCATCATAGTCTCTTTATTTTTGCTAAATGATTTCGGATGCTGAATCAATTAGGCTATCATGCTAGGTATATGCTTGTTGGAAACCCAAAACCTAAAACCACCCATTCTCCGTGCTGCGAATAATCTAACAGCTCCAAAATAAAACATGCAAACACTAACTTGTTCATTTTTGAGCCCCTGTGGTAGCATGTGGGTTATAAAAACTTGATCATAGAAAACAGATACAACTTTGCATAGGGAGCAAGATAAGATGGAAGGATAATCACACGATAACGAATAAGAATTACCTACTCAATTATTGTTTCGAAACATGAAGATAAAGAATGACACAAATCGCAAGATAAAGAATTTCAGCAACGAAAAAGAACTCCAGCGCCGTAACTCAGTTCCCCCCACTTACTCGTTCTTTGTGTCAAGTCTGTAGAGGACATAGCAAGGCTCCCCATCCTCTAGACACACCATAACATTCCTGTCCCAGTCAGACTCATAGTCACCTATTTTCAACCTGGAGATGATCAGAGTTAGGTACTGTACGAACCATATTTAGTTGGAGTATTGGGTTAGAAAAATGAAAAGAAAGAATATCAGTTAGAAAATCGAAGAATCTGGACGCAAAAGACGGTTCTCATCCGAAAGCGAGCATTTTCAGTGATCACTAAGTGACAAACTCACCGGTTCTCTTGTAGAGTGAGTTCCTCGTTTACAATTGTTATCTTGATACACCTATCGTTACCATGGAAACGAGATAGATACAACTTGAGATTGTCTGACGCTGATATACCGGTTGATAACGCCATGGCTATTGGCTATGTGTGCGTTGAGATATTGGGGTAATTGCCATAGCAACATAATTACCATAGCAACAATTATACGGGGAGCAACCGTGATTGTTGCCGAAGCAAAGATATACCGCGGTTGTTGCCGTAGCAACAGTGCGGAGGTTGTTGAGATGAATGATGAAGTATCTATCAATCTGTTTGATAGGTACCTAGTGTG
This sequence comes from Beroe ovata, assembly GCA_946803715.1. Taxonomy (NCBI): domain Eukaryota; kingdom Metazoa; phylum Ctenophora; class Nuda; order Beroida; family Beroidae; genus Beroe; species Beroe ovata. The sequence goes on along the minus strand of CAMPET010000170.1, from coordinate 133,417 downwards.
TGATGTACCTAGTGTGTACCTAGTGTGTGATGTAAGCGTGACTGAGTGCTGAGTCCTTAGTAGTGTTGCGAATTTTACTCTGAGTATACGCTGAACCTTGAAACATACTTCTATACAATGTTCAATGTACAATGTACATAGTACATTAAAATTCTGCATCTAACCATCAAATAAAGTTACTCAAGTAGGTAGGTAACTCAAGTAGGTAGGTAGGTACTACTTACACACACACACACACACACACACACACA
>CAMPET010000170.1:99790-122417 GCA_946803715.1 Beroe ovata | reverse complement strand
TTATCTCATACTCACACATACAAACACACACACACACACACACACACACACACCATGTATGAGTGAGTCACAAATGAACAGATCAATAGTATAAGGCGGGTGTGTACGTCAGGGAGGCGATAAGTGATTAGGTACCTAATAAACGACCTAATTGGGTACTTTAATCGTGCGATTACACGGCACACCTCCGATTAATTAGAGCTACGAGCAATTTGCTCATTAGCTTAGTCATTACTCATTACGATGATTAAGCAAGTTAGTACATTAATTGTATGAGTTTTATGTACAGAACAATGTACAAAATTGATGATGAAAGGATTAAAGAGGCAACAAAACATGTATTCGGATAATTTTATGAGTACAAAAGCCCGTGAATCACAAATTTTAATTCAAAGATCAAGCGTGAGATCTTTTGCGTGGGAAAGGATTGAGAGCAGGGACATCGCCAAAACCTAACAGCGTTCTATGTAAAATAACTAATGATTTCAACATGAAAACCAGTGTCTAGTATCATCATCCTTGAATAAAAACCTGCGTACAACTGCAGTAATGATACCTAATATATGTTTTATGAATATAAGGGATTATGCGTTGAAAATGGGAGTATGCATGTGTTCGAAGTGAACAAAACGAGCTGAGCATTCCATTGGTATGCCGTATGATAATGTCTGCGTTTAGTACCAGCGTCTAGATTTATTAAAACCGTCTAAGTACTGAGTCTGTTTCAAGAACATATAAAATAAAAAGGAAATGTGCATAGGTTCAAATATAGGTCAAGCATTCAGAATAAAAAAAGACAAAAGAAGACGAAAGAAGATGAAAGAGCAAGACGCTGAAACAATAATTGCTTTGTTATTGAATGACGTCCTATTGCCACACCCAGTAGTTCGTATTTGTGCAACCCATGCTCTAACTAGACGAATTATCCAGAGTGTATAAGTTGGAGCACCCAAGCATTCGAGTATAAATCCATTCCACCGAAAATAGGTATGGACGACAAAATAAAACGAAACGTTTCGGAATACTAAACCCTCAAATCTCTGCTGATTTTAATGGAAAACAGCCGCCCTATGGGATCCAATCTTCGTGAGAACAATGAAGGTTCGTCCAAAGAAAGGTACATTTAGTAAGGAGTCAAGTGGAAAGTCAGGGCAATCAGAACTATCGGTACGATAGCGGAAGAAGCTATAACGAGTGGCTACATCACATGTATAGGAACGATGGGAGAACAAAGGGATTCCTGCTGAAAAGGGATATAATTCAACCGGTGAAGAGAATTGGTCTCCCAAATGAAGAGGGAAGATTTCGTGAAGTCCGGAGTAATAGTGTGTTTTGGGGAGACAAGAGTGGTGAACTATTATAATTGTGTTGAGTGTCAATCGGGGTGATTCAAACTTGAAGAAGTGGCCATGGTCAAGAGCAACATTCCTTCAGAAAGGAGTAAAGGAGCAAAATTTCTTTAAATTTATCTCCGGAAGAGACGTTTAATCGATAGAACGATCCCGTATATTTTATGATGCACACTAAATTTATGTTTGCACGGTTTCATAAAGGTTTCAATTTCAAACACATTAAAAAGAGTCGCGCAGAGAAGGTGAATATGGCAAACAGTAATGGTGTGTGTGTGTGTGTGTGTGTGTGTGTGTGTGTGTGTGTGGGGTGTGTGTAGGGTGCGTGTGCGCATGTGTGAGTGTGTGCTTAATTCAAATTTGAAGTCACGATTCAGAATGGCTGGATGGGCCAGATGAGTCTGGATTGAATGGTGACTCAATTCCATTGATAATTCCAGCGAAATTTTGATTCATTTATGTCATACATGAAGATTACCAAGCGATTGCTCTGAAAAAATACACGAATTACATTGTATGATGGGCGTATGATGGTGAATGAGGATATTTTTCCGATTTCTGAAGGAACAATCACGCACAGAATCACTGAAAACTGATCACAGAATTAGAGCCCTCATTTAAAACTACCCCACACAGAAAATTATCCCACACGTTACGGAAACTCATGGCGGAGCGCATAATGATGTAATCCCAAAATCAACATAATAATATGTGTGTGTGATACGTGACATATTATTTAGAGTAACACATAGCATTATCTCATATGTGTCTCCAAGGGGGTAGCAAGCAAGAGTCTCATGAACGCGGTATGACGTGACTAACATGTGATATAACGTGGCTGTCATGTGACCATCACGTGCAACGAATTGATTATTGTATGACAGAAGGATTAGATGTAACATGTATATTTGGACACGCATAGCGTCATGATTGATCCGTAAATTGATTGATATCGAATGTCATCATCAAAAATATTCGCAAATTTCTGGCAAACTTCCAGAGGCAATTTTGTCCGGAATGGTGACAGGTGACATCGCATAGGCGTGACTATGAAAAGTGTGCCGAAGATATAGCTATCAATGCCTGACCGGGGAAAACGCAGGACAAAAAATGCTGTTTATTGCAATCGATTATCATCACTATAGAACTTGAGATGGGGACGGAACTTTCTGGAATACTGATGACATAGCACAGATCAAGCTATTAAAAACAAAACACACACATACACCACGAAACACTTTTATCATACTAAAAAACAACGCACGTACACAAACTAACGTATGATGGAGATGATAAATCATCGAGACAATGTGATGACAGTCGAGTGACAAAACCCGTAAAGTGAGTTGCTGTGACAGGTCACCGATATACGAACGATGGGGAACGAGATGTCACATTGTACACTGATTTGCGTGTATAGTATAAAATGTATAATGTAGGTATACATTGTGTAATGTATACATTGTATAATGTATGTGTACATTGAACAGTATACAGTACATACAGTACTTTTCATTGTTCACTTTACACACTGTACAAGAAAAACCGAATCTTACAATCGCACTTTTTACAATGTATAATTGTGTATAGCTGATCCAGCCATATCACTTTAATAAACGCACTTCAGAATTTGAATCATTAGCACAGGCATAATTGAAAACACAATTCATACCTGATAGATGCTGATGAGATGTGCTGGTGTTCTTAGAGAAGTTGTGGCTGCTGTGTTTGGTTTTTCCTATTCTACCATGCACTAAGGGTTGCACCCTAGCCCAAATAATCTCGGTTTCAGTAAAAATGGAGACATGAAAGGGAGTTTGAAGAAGGTATAAGATATGGATTCAAAAGATTCATCACGAATAAGAGGCATAGAAATAATTCGCAAATGATAAAGTAAAGTTATTTTTCAATAGGCATGATTACTCCATAATAGATAGAAATGCAAACATTTTCCCATCATTCGTCTAAAACAACTTTGAAGGATTTTTATAGTAATTGGAACCCAAAATAATGCGTGACTACTTGTAATTCTAACATGTATTACTACTTATTAACATGTAGATTATAGATTGTAGGTATGTATAATGTATGTTATATATTGCCGAATTTATTACAAATTAAAATAATAAATGCAGCAATTATGTTAAAAACTATACAAAATAAATACATAACGAGCACCAATTATCGATTGCTTGGTCACATGTCAACTATAAACATGATGTATATAAATAAATTTAATGTAAATAGGGAACGAAAATATGTTTGGCGCATAAAATTCGTGTTGTCAAGTGATCCCCATACAGACTAGGAACTTTTGTTATCCCATACATGATACACACACTAGGAATTTTCGCATTTTACTTCAAAAAGTTTTGAACCACACTTCATTAATAATATCAAACATCAACAACTTCGATTCAACATTCTCATTTTTCGTTTCCTTCAAATATATTATATAGTCATCCATTCATTGATCNACTCAAGCAATTCTCAATTGATTTTGGGTATAATATATATACATGATAATTACTAAGCATTCACAAACAAAATCAATTGATGCTACTCAATACCCATGCTTTGACCTACACTGGAACCCTATGTTAGAGATGGGAATCTCGTGCAAAATTTAAAAGCTAAATAGATGATTGGATGGATACCCATAAAAGAACATAAAATTCTTCTTCAGATATAGATAAATATTGCAAAAGATGAAAAAAAAAATGTAATTCAAAATTCAAAAAAACATTCTTAAATATTTGGCTACCATGCTTCACTAGGTATAATTCAGATCACAGAGCATCACATGATTGTCAATTTTAAAATTCAAATAACATCACATCAATTACCATTACAGACAATCGAAATTAACAAATAGTGTTCCTACAATCACATCTCCACGATGTCACTTACTCTTTTGTGGAGTGATTTTTTTGTCACATTATAGTCCTGTAGGGGGTTCCATATCCTATAGTAGATTTGATAGGTGAAGAATGTGAGCAAAATTCCACCTATTACGTCAATAAGATAATGGTGATGTGAGTATAATGCAGCCCATGAAATGATACAGACATGAAACAATCCAAACTTCCAGCTTATCCAAGATCCATTCATCAGAATAACTGTGGGAAAAGCAACATGGAGAGATGGAAATGATCCATATGTTATTGGAGACTTGGAATACATTTCATGAAAGAGATAATAGCCATAAAATGCATCAAGTCTTTGAAAGCCAGCTTCATTATATGCTGAGTGTATAACCTCTCCTTTTGCATCATATACAGCAGACTCATTGAACCAGGGTGGGGCAGTAGGAAGGAAAAGTTGAGTCAAAACTGACACTGAGCATACAATACCACCACACCAAAGGCTTCGCAATGCTGGTTCTAAAGATCCTAATTTCTTGCGATTAATGTAACAGTAGGGTGGGTACATCAAGACTAAGAGGAAATGAACCAAGTAAGGAAGAGCAGCAATTGTGTCCAAAATTGGACTTGTATATCTGGAGATGATTTGGTGAGGATTACATCCGAATATCTTGTACTCTAATGATGGCAGATGAATCCATGGTTCTGTTGGAACACCAAATATCCATTGCCAAAATGAGAAGAAGTTGAAGAAGGTCAAATAAAATATTGCTGGGACAAATGCCAACCCTACCACCTTTACAGGGTAATTTTCAATGGTCAATGGGAACTTGAAATAGTAACATACTTTCCCAATAGAATAGTCCCATTCTGCCTCAGCTAAATCACACACACTTGCTGTAAAGTTGTCCCAAGATTCTGAAATCTTCTTCCTCCTCACATGGTTCATAATCAACCTGGTGAGTGAATATCATCACTTACAACCAATCCAACTCAAAGCAATACACACTGATATCCATATAATAATAAAAATAAATCAAACTTTTAGATTATAGTGGAACATCAACTTATAGATGCACAGCTGTGCCACGAAAACTATTTATCAACTATCACAAGTAAGTAAGTAAGTAAGTAAGTAAAAAACACCACCTTTACTTCAAGAAAAACTTTAATTCAGAAAGGAAAGATTCTTTTGAGACATCAATCTGCAAGTTATCCTTGAAAGAATCAACACTTAATGAAATTCTCAAACATCAAAGATAAAGGTAAGTCATTCAAATGCTACAACAATTTCCAATTAGATGAGAGCATCATTAATCCATTCAACTACCTTTTTTGACTTTCCAAGATAATAGAATCGTGTGCACACGATGCGCGGCGCGCTTCTTATTATAGCTATACTCTGCTCTGTATAATCTTAAATATTGTAGAGTTTGCCGGATACTATCTCATATATGAGATAACATCCGGCAATGTAGAGTGTAGAGCCGCGCAATCGCGCTTGGTACATCTAATTTGACAAGACGGAACTTGTTTTTTACTCTGAATCAATTACGCGCACGAAATTGCCGGATGTTATTTGTCCTTGCCAGATTTTATTTGTTGTTGCCGGATGCTATCTGTCTGCACTGTTTCATGTTTCTTGCGCGCGCGCGGACCTTCATCGAAGTTGAATTTTGTTTGGGCTTTGCAAAACCGTTCGTTCACGCAAGCTGCGAAGTCTGAAAATAAGTTTGAGTCGCGCGCCGCGCGTGAAAGGAAGTTCTTGACAGGATCTATCATTGATAGACAAAAGAATTTGAACACATGCAAAATTGTCGGACGATGCCAGACCGCCATGATGCAAGCCGCGAAGCGGCTTGCGTCAGCACTCAGCAAGAATAAGTCTGTCTGAGAATAAGTTTGCGCGCGCGCAACGAAATTCTCGACAGGGTCTATCATGGATCGACAAATGCAAAATGGAGTTTTTGAGTTCTTTATTTATTTGAGATAATTTTTGAGTTTTTGAGTTCTTTATTTATTTGAGATAATAATGCTTCAACCGTTGATATATTTAAGGTTGAATTAGACAAGTATAAGAAGTCTTCTGTAACACTGAATCCTAGCAATTTTTGGTATGTCTCTCATCAAGTTATTAGCAAAATTGAAGGAGGTAATTACCTTTCTAACAAGGATAGATTTAATGAATACCTGAGGGCTCATCCTCAGGTAGCTAGAAGAAAAGGAATTAACATTTATTAATATTCTTCTTTCCTAGTGATAATGGGTAGTGGACACCTTTGCGAAAGGTGGCGTTTTTCAGTGGCTGAGATTATATTGATGAAATTTTCTTGAAATGTGTGATGGTTTATACCATAAATTCTTATCTTATCTATCTTATTTGATGATGCCATGATGAATACAAGTGAATGAAACTCAAGAGGTAGGACACAGATGTTAAATGTACTCATTCATACTATCTTGGTAACCCAAGTACACAATTCTTTTTTACTAGTACTGAGTTCATTTAATGTCTGTGATACAAATGGCCCCTTTCCTTATTGAAAACTGCTGCTACTTGAGTTCTGCTACTACTTGAACTTGCATTAGAAACTGTTATTGACTTGCTTCATTCAATAACTGCTAGTTCCTATGCTTGCAAAAGATGCTTCACGTGCCAGATACTGTTACTTATAGTTTTGGTATTTGCTAACGTACAACAGTTCTCCTTCCTCATACAACCCCTCCTCTTTCTTCTTATCTAATTTCCTCCTCATTCAATATCATTCTCTATCAAATGACTCTTGCAATATAGCAATTGCTACTTCTCTTCTCCCCTTTATCACCGTATAATTTCTGGCTTACTCAACTGTGATTTCTAACTCATTTAACCCCTCCTAATCCCTACCTTCCCATTCCCCCTTCATGCAAAAAAACTTCATTTTTCTTGTATATTCAGTTTAAGTTTTAAAGACACTCAATGGAATTACCAAGTTCTGCAGCAATTGTCTCCAATATCAGATCAAATGTAATTTGCAATCAGCATCTAGTGAAACTATGATGCTTGTGGTGCACCAAATTTGTAGAGTCAGCATAATATGTTCCACATCAAAGAGATCAAATCATACCCAAGATGGAGGAGCAGTGAAATCACACTTCTGGCAGTTTGAACAATAATGAGCTGGAGACATGCAGCAGGAGGCAATTTTCTAGCCTTGGTGTATTCTCAAAAGTCAAATCTACCTTTTCAGCTTTTGCTGAAACTGTTATGGTGTGGAAAGTCATAATACATGAGCACCCCTTTTGTCTTTTGTTTCATGCTAGGAGAGACATTATTGCCAAATAATAGAGAATCCATTGCAGAGGGGGATTTCTATTCACAGACAATGTTAAGATTTAGTATTGCTTGCTAATTATTCAGTTGTCATCTAAATCTTCACAGTATTTTAGCATCAACAAGTGAATGTAACATCTTATCTGAAAGAAGGGGAAAAAGAAATCAGAAGAATGTTACGATTCATCTTGTTTACAACAGCTCTCATAGCTACGTCATTTGGTGGAAGCATGGTTTCTCTAGACCTTGGGACAGAATTCATGAAGGTTTGAAACTCTAGTCCTTAACGGACTCAACTGATCTGACTGTATATCTCAATTATTAATTTGTGTCTGTATGAATTATAATAAAGTCGAATATTCCAAAACTATTTGAAAGTTGGAAAAATCACTTACATCTGTATTCTGTAACCTTTGCAGATTGGTATTGTAAAACCCGGGGTACCAATAGACATTGTTCTGAACACAGAAACTAAGCGTAAAACACCAATGGCTGTCTATATGAAGGATGGCGAGAGATTGTTTGGGGACGCTGCATTGAGTCAGGTGAGTATTATTGTTTCATGTTGATCCAATGATCTATTCCAAAGTTTTGCCAATGTAACCCCTGACCATATCTCGTGAAAAGCTGTCCAAAAAACTCAGACAACTAATGTTTCATGCCAATGGCTTCTCACGTTAAGGGCCTTATCTACCCAAATCATGGAAATTTGAGTCTGCATTTGAAGATAGCTCCCAAATGGATGACTGATTGACTTGAAACTTCTATCACAGCTAAAGGACCATTAAATAGTTAGACAACCAAAATTTCATGTCTATCCGATATTTGCTTTCAGAGATAGTGGTCAGCATCACCTGTTATCGAGCCAAATCATGTCAACTTGAGTGAGCATTTAAGGCAAGCTTCCAAACGGATTGACCGATTGACTTGAAACTTCTATTTCACCTAAAGAACCATCAGAAACTAAGTCAATCAAAATCTCATGTCAATCCGATGATTGCTTCGTTATCGACCCAAATCATGTCAATTTGAGTGAGCATTTGGGGAAAGCTCCCAAATGGATTGACCGATTTTCTTGAAACTCCTATATAGCTAAAGGACCATCAGAAACTCAGACCACCAAAATTTCATGTCAATCCGATGATTTCACCCTGGGTTAGAGGCCGAAATAACTCGCTATCGACCCAAATCATGTCAATTTGAGTGAGCAATGAGCATTGAAGATAGCTCCCAAATGGATAGACCGATTTTCTTGAAACTTCTATGACAGCTAAAGGACCATATTTTGAAACTCGGACAACCAAATTTTCATGTCAATCCGATGATTGCTTCCCGAGTTAGAGGCCGACATAACTCGTTATCGACCCAAATCATGTCAATTTGAGTGAGCATTTGAGGATAGCTCCCAAATGGATTGATCGATTTTCGTGAAACTTCTATCACAGCTAAAGGACCATCAGAATTCAGAAACTCAGACAACCAAAATCTCATGCCAATCCGATGGGCGATGATTGCTTCATTAGTTATTGTTCGATGCTTTCATATTCAGTACTGCTCACCAGGGTGGATTTATTGAAGCCATTTTATCAGTCATGCCTTAAAGTCATCGCACGTCTAATAACATTTGTCAAACTGAGGTACCTTACACAATGACACAATTTCCATCGGTCACAAACTTACATATTATCTCTGTAACGCGCGGAACATAGATTCTTGGTAGCTTACCGTCTTCATAGCTCTTAATTTGGCGCGCGCGCGGCGCGCGGAAAGTGATCATCTTGCGCTAACGTGGCACAATGGCTACGAGACCCGTACGCTGACACAGATAATGTTGTTTGAGACTGCAGAAGATGGCAAACTCTAGATAATTTAGTCACAAACACGTTATTCAGGGACAGAAACAACCAGCATACCTATATTCTCACTTACTAGATCTGTTAGGGAAAACAATCGACAACCCAGTAGTACGCGAGTATCAGAGAAGGTAAAAGAATTCTAAAAGAATCACTGATAATACATCGAGATTTTCAACTGAATAATACGTTTTGTTAACGCTCAATACTCTCAGATTTCCCTATCTCACGATAGAGGGTGATCCAGTTCGAAACACAGTCGTATTTAGACATGGGGATTCATCGTTCTTCTCTGTCGAAGAATTACTTGCTATGCAGGTATGGAAATACAAAAAAACCTTCAAAATGGAGAACACTTTCTCTCTGAAAATCAATATCTGCGAATGTGACTTATCCCCTAAACCTCAGGTTGAGAATGCGATTACAATGGCGGTAGCTCATGGAAGTGTCCCAGTTGATAAAGTTATCATTTGTATACCTCCATTCTTCAATCAAGTGGAGCGAGAAGCTGTTAAAAGGTAGTTAACTTCTCCTTAGTGTCTTATTTAATGTCTTATTTAATGTCCTATATCATGAACAGGAGTGTCTTTCGTAAGTGTCTCAGTGAGTCCACCGCCTCTTTTCGCGTCTTGTTTCGACGTTTCACAGCCCTCTCTTCTCAGTGTTGCTGAAATAGCAGGAGTTCAGTTGATGCAACTTATGAGTACAACATCAGCAATTTCCCTCCAATATGCCGTTTTTAGGGACATAAAGATGACAGAAAAACCTACGGTAAAAAAGCTCAAAACCACTTCTATCTCAAGTTTTTGTTTCAAATCAAAACCCGGTATCGATTCTCGGATTTGCGTGTATAATTAGGAGTAATTTCCTATCCAGATAGTGTTATTTGCCACGGTTGGATCTCAGTTCACAACAGCCGCGGTTGTAAGTTACTCTCTACAAAAAGATAAGAACAGCAAAGAGAAAGTACCCACTGTTCAAGTTCTTGGAGTAGGGTGAGTCGATTATTCCTCTTCCAGAACTTTCCAGATGCTTCCCAAAATATTCCCTCAAAATATACGCGCTGATCAAAAGTGAGGAGAACCTGTCATGATTCCATTTATTGTCAGGTTTGATAGGAGTTTAGGAGGATATGAAATGGATTTTAGACTCAGAGAGCTTCTTGCCGATAAATTCTCAGAAAAATACCCCAAGGTATGACGCTGTTGAGCACTCAAATTCCTAATTTCTAACCTCGAATGGGTGATTGTTTCCCGGATGTGATGTAATCGCATTCCCTTCAACCAGCAATCACATTTTCAAAGCCCCCACCTCCCCATTCAGCTCCCAAATGTTCGCGAGAACGCCCGAGCCATGAAAAAACTCCTGAAAGAAGCAACCAAAGTGAAGACTGTCCTGAGTGCGAACACGGACACCTGGGCCCAGGTGGAGTCACTCCACAAGGACAGGGATTTCCGGGCAAAAGTGTCACGTGCTGAGATGGAAGAGCTGTTTGCGGACTTGTACCCCCGAGTTAGGTGAGAGGTGATGGGTATGGTGAGAACGGGTCATCTGCAATTCGATCAGTGATACTATCGAGAGGGATTGAAACCCCTTCTTGTGTGATCACCGGTTAGTGTCTGAAAATTCTTCGCCGGGTACCCAGAGGCAAACACCAGTGGGGATCGGCCATAAAGTAGGCTCCATTACCGGCATACGGAGATGAGTTGGGTATGGTATGGGAGTATAATTGTTGAATGATTTAACATCCATTATCGTTTGTACTAGGAACATCCAACCTAAAAAGTCTCGCTGTAAAATGTTTTATAGCGTACAATGCCACTTGAAAGGGTATAATTGGTGTTGAAAAACTCTTTTCGGTGTTGCTCGACTCTACATTTACAGGTCCATTATCTATGAATGGGCTGCCAAACGGACGGCTGATGTTTGTGTCGATGCGACAATGAAAGACAACATTAACATATCATTATAACAACAATAACGCAACATTTTCTCATGAAACATCCCTCAGGGCGCCTGTTGAGGAAGCAATTAAATCAGCCGATATAACCAAGATGGAAATAGAACTTGTTGTCCCGTTTGGAGGGGCAAGCAGGGTCCCAAAGATTCAGGAGGAAATCTTAGCTGCGACCGAAAAGTGAGTGAAGCCTTGAAATCGTGATGAATATCTCACAGCCCAATTTAACAGTTTCATGAAAGAACACTAATACTTCATACCCGAAGAGTCTATCTCTTTCCCCTAATTATAATTTCAGGAAAGAGCTACACAAGTACATTAACACTGACGAAGCTGCAGCCATGGGAAGTGCATTCCAGGCAGCGTCAACTAGCTCTGTATACAGGTTGCTTGCTTAGCAACAATTGTGAGACATGATTGTTGCTATGGCAACCAAATATTCGAGACTCACGCAGTTCATCTTGATTTTCAGAACGAAGGAGATCAAACTGAAGGACGCGAATCAGTACCCTATCACAGTTTCCTTCAACAAGATAACGGTGAATGAGGAGGGAGGGGAAGTGGAAGAGAAACTTGTTAATAAAGAACTGTACCACAGGAACAATGCATACCCTCAGAAGAAAGCCATGACATACACGAAGTTTGTCACAGATTTCCATTTCAATGTCAGTTACGGCGAGGTAGCGTTCCTGTCAGATCAACAGAAGAGGTTAGGGAGACTTCAAAAACATATCCTTGTGTTTCCGTAGAAACAACAAAATTACCAACATTTCACCATGACAACTACATTCAGTGAATTCGGCTCTCTACCCCTGATGAAAGTGGACGTGAAAGGAGTGCAGGATGTGTTCAACCAACATCATGATAAAAACTCGAAGGGGATTAAAGCTCACATCCTTATGGACGAATCGGGTTTAGTGAGTGTTGACTCGGTAGAGGCCATATTCGAGACCATTGTACCGGTTGCCAATGACACAGAGTCAGGATGGATGGATAGTGTGACCAACTTCTTCTCGGGTTCGGTGAGTGGTGTCAAGGGTAATTGGAAAGTGGTGTCAAGGGAGAGGAGTGTCAGGGGATTCGGAAAGTGGTGTCAAGGGAAAGTGATTTCAAAGGAAAGTGGTGTCAAGGGAAGTGGTGTTAAGTCAAAAACTGGTGTCAGGCATCAGTTAAGATAATTTCTGTGTGTCTAAGGAGGTGGTATGAAAAATGATGTCATATAACCGTTGTTCATGTCCAGGGAGAAGAAACCGAGAAAGAAAAGGCTGAGGATGCTGGAGGGGAGAAAAAAGAAGAAGAAAAGAAAGAGGAAACTAAAACTGACGAGAAACAGAACACCACTGAAAAAACTGAAGTAAAAACAATACCAATGTTCAATATAACTCCTACCAATAGATGAGCGCCAAGTCTCACAATTCAATCGCTTGTGCCCAGGAAAAGAAAGATGAAGAAAAGAAGGAAGAGAAACCAATTGTCCCTGAGAAACCAGTTATTATCAAGGAAAAACTCGCCCTGGAAACCACACTCTTCGGTTAGGAGTTACATATATTTTCTATATTTAACTCAGTTTTTCACGTTCATCTCTGAGACTCTCCGTGTTTGCAGGTGTGCCTGCCCTCTCCGAAACTGGTCCGAGTAAGGACAAACTTCTGGAACTGAAGAAAGTGGATGATAGAAAGAGAGCAACAGAAGAAGCCAGGAATCAACTGGAGGCTTTTGTGATCAACATGAAAGATCTCATTACCAGTGGTAAGTGTGTTATCTCAACAAAGTGTCTTGCTTACGTTGTTGGCGATCTTTTGGTCTAAGTAACCATGTAGACCAATGATCAGCCTATTTTTTCTACAGATGAGTACATAGATGCGGGCTCCTCGGATGAAATTGAGAAGATTCAAACAGCTCTATCTGAAGAGACAGATTGGTTGGAGGAGGAAAGCTGGGGAGAAACTCTAGAGGTGAGATCACACGAACTTTCCCCTGACTCGGGCAATGAATCTGCACGGGATTTTGGTTCCATGTTCTAGATCTCTCATTTAACACAACCTGTACCTCTTTTCCTCCAGGTTTTCAACCAGAGGTTGGCAACTATTGAGGACTACTGTGATCCCCTGATTGCCAGAGTGAAGGAAGCCCAGGGACGACCTCAGGCTATAGCAGGTAGTTATGGACATGGTCGGTAACATGGCAAAGTGCCAACAATCGAAGATTGGTATCTTGTCCAATGGAGAGTCATAAATAGCTTGATTAAGTTTCATTTGATTTTGAATGTTTCAGATATGAAGCAAGCATTCAACCTGACGGAACAATTCCTTGCTAAGATCTACAACACAAGTGAAGAACTAAGATACCATACTCCAGTGGAGTTGGAGAAACTGTCAAACCTCCTCAAGGATACCAAGGTTGATTGTCATGGAAACCAACTATCGTTCACCTCTCACATCCCAGGCTGTCCCCAAACTTAGAGCCTACTTTCTTTTCTCCTCTCCCACTAAACCTTACCCTTTTCCTTCCATCAACAACTAATTCCTATGAGTATTGACTATTGAGTTTCTTTTCCTTTCTGCGTAATCTCTAACCTCCTTCTCTCACAGGAATGGTTGACCACCACCACCGAGTCACAAGAGGCCCTAGCTGCCAACCAGGACCCAGTCCTCAAGGTAGCTGACATCGTGAAGAAGAAACAAGAACTGGAACGAGAACTTTACTACTTGGTCAAGAAACCCATACCTCAGTGGTACAGGGAGAAGTTGACTAAAATGATGGATGCTCTAAAGAAGAATACGACTGTGACCGAGGAAAAGACGACGGAAAAGGAAGGAGAAGAAAAGACAGAAGACACCACTGCAAAGACAGAGGAGAAGACAGAGGAAGACAATATTGAGACTAGTGCTGGGGAGAGTGAGACACCGATTGAGACACCCGAAGAAAAGGAGACGGAAACTGAAAATGAGTTTGTTTTGGAAGATAAGAGTGGGGCAGGAGATGCCAAGTCAGAGGATCCTAAGGTGGAAGAATCTGGTTCTAAAGAGGACACTGATTCAGAAACTGATGAAGAAGAAAAGGATGAATTGTAGTATAGGTGGACGCTACAAGTTTTAATGATGTTTGAATTTTGCAGTTTCAGACAGGCCCATTACGGATTCCATTTGGAATTTTCGTCAGAATTGTGACGCAATATGTTTTTCACAAAACTTCCAGATGGCAACTTTCATCCAGATAATCAATATTCATTGTTTTTGATGCCAATGGTTAGATAAAAAATCCCATAGATTACCACTGCAAGATTGCTTCAAAGCCTTCAGACACGAAAATTATTTACGCTTTCTTACGCCACCATATTTATTTATTTGTTCAAAGTTTATAATTTAGATCGAAGGTTCGTATTTTGGGTATAGATATCTTCAGATTTCAAACGGGATTGTTTATCAGGTATTAATACCTCTCGAGTTTTATGTCCAAAACTGGTATCAGGTCCACATCCATTTCAGCTGTCTCTATTTTGACTAAACACTTGCCTGAAAGAATGACAAGAATAAATTATGCTGTTTTTTCCTATGCAAGTTGTTGCTATTTCTGCTATTTTGTCTATATATGTGTGAGAGGAAGCTTTTGTCCTTCTGACTTGTAGTTGCTGTTTCCAATGCTCAATTTATACACTGGAAAAACCTGTGTTTCAATTTTTGCTCAAGATGTCATTGTAAAGGTGATTCTCAGAAAGGACAAACACACTGTAAAAATGTTTTGAACAATACAATTACAAATACACTGTCTTAAGAATCTTTAAACAATTTCACAACTTTAACTAAAAACTTTTTGAGTCGCACTTTCTAAAAGCTTTTTGAATCGCACATCAAAATCAAGTTTAGAGTCAAATTTAGAGCCCAGAGCTTTAATGAAATATCTGAGGCGAAAAAGCGTTTCATCTGCTGCAATAGTCTTTGTCTGATCTCTCTATGAAAAAGTGATTTTGCACCAAACAACAAGCATCTTTACCAAACTACTCCACAACTTCAGTTACTCAGACCCAAGCTCTCAAACGAAACTGATTCACAATCTTTTTCTCTGAATTGATCCATAATATCTACCCCTTCACTTGATTTCAACGAAATTCTTGTCAATCCTAGGGAAGGACGACAGTACAGAGTGTCTGGCTGAGAGGAGGTATGCCTGGACTTTGAGGGTGAGTTCGCGTAGCTTCTCTGCACGGGCCTTCAGCTCTGATTCTGTCATGGGTCTTTCTTGACCTGTGACGACAAATTGAACTCAGTTATAGTTCAAGTTGCGCACTTGTGCGCTTGTGAAATCTACACTAAAGAATGTTTAGGTAGTAAAGATACTGATAACTCCAGATTGTGCAACAAAAGCCATTAAAAGTTTTTGAGTGGACAGAAAAGGCGGATCCAACTTTTACCCAAAACATCAACCTTTACCTGATTCGTTGACCACAGGTAGCGACATGAAGGTCCCATATGACTTGCTATACTCATTAGGGGGGCAGATTGGTTTCTGTAGGAGTGTGATGGAGTGGGTTCGTCTGTGGAATTTCACCTTGGGCACACTCATGCGTGACGTCATCATATTGTAAAATCTCTTGCTATACAAAGAGTGAGGTTTCAGGAAGATGGTACGTGGGTTGTCATGAGAGGAAAGCCATAGAAAGTGAAAACTTTAACAATTATGAGGGATAACATACACTATACAGCACTTTGATTCTGTAAAAACTTTCGACGGATTGAAACTGCATAGCTAAACAATCATGTTTCCATGCGATTAAAACCAACTAAAAGTTCATATACTCAAAGCAAAGTTTAAACAAATCAATGATTACGAAACTCGTGATCAATACAGCTAGGTTGGAATTGAGCCAGAAAAAAGAAAACGATTCTATTCTAATTCTATTATCCTTTTGCCTGCTGAAAGTTGGATAGATTGATGATATTATAAGTGTGTTTCGAACCACGCCCAGATCGCAATCGCATCAAAAACTATAAAGAGGGACAAGTGAAGTGAATGAAAACATTGCTCAATGATCAGATGACCGGAGCACCTATAATAATTGCTACATTATAAAAAGAGCCTCATTGAGTTGCATCATGTAGTAAAGGAGTAACATCGGCACAACTTCACATGCAGACAGTTACAGCTGTTAGTGACTCTAGTGTGTACTTGGCCATATCAGTGTTTGTGAGAAGTCAATGCTCTTTCATGAATCATCATATTTGATTCCAGAGAAAAGTCTGGCTCAGAGAGTCAGATTTTGTTTTGTTTGGGCCAGTTTAGAGTGCCAAACTATACTCTTATCACCAATGTGCTAATGTAGGTTAGTGACACTGAACTGCAAAAAAACGCCAGAAAGCTCAATCTACTCATGGTACTGGTAGTACACAAATGATTATGCGTGAAAAAGCTGAGCACAGACGCCAATGATCCGCCAAGACTAGATTCAGAAAACGAAAAGATCCCAGCAATTACCAGAACAATTTGATAATTGGAGAGCAGTATAGTACTTGTGTGCGTGTGTGTCTGTGGAAAAGATGCTTGGTCAAACACTTGACTTTCCGATCTGAATCGCATGGATTTGGTTGTTGCTATGGCAGCATGAAAATTTCAACCCAGATGGATCGGTAAATCAGAAAAATCATGCAAAAATTATTCAGGCAAAGGGAGAGATAAGAAATAGCCGAAACATCATAGATTTGTAACAAAAAATAGTCCTTCTTTTTCAGAAAAAGTTCAGAAAAGTAGAACGAAAAGTACATTCTCTTTTGCTATGTGGGTTTGTACGAAAAACAAAGAAACACACACAAATTCACACACACACAAACACACACACGTATAGAGCTGTGAACAATGGATCAGCAATGGGGCCATTCATCTCGCAATAATTATATATTGAATTCACTCCATATAATTTAACACAGAATTGGGAGCATGTTGCAATGATTTGAAACGAATTAGTAAATTATCGAATAAAACATGACATGTTTTACTCGACAGTAATTGCACTTCAGAGATAGTTCTAATTACATGGAAATGAAATGATCTTACAAGTGTGATTACTATCTATAAATTCGATTAAAATGAGATCATATTACATTAACGTGACATGGATGCTCAATTAAATAGATGGGATATTTAAAATGTAATGGAGGACTATTCCCCATTGAGTCAAACAACACCGGAAGAATGAATTGAGTAGGAAATGGTAATTGGTAAACAACACTCAAGAATGAGACTTGCACTATAATAGTAGGTATAATACAAGTGATAGAGATAGAGATAGCATGATGGTACCATGGCTGCCTTATCGCGTTTTGCAGCTGTTTTATCACAGCAAAGATAGCAACCCACCTGAAAATGTTAATCAAAACAGAGAACAACAGCAAATTATACAACTTTATCATGGTCAAAACTGATCGGCTAAGAGGAGAAGTAAACAAAATTGACTTCCTAAAAGTGAACTTTAATTGAATTAAAAAGCTCCAAATCGTGTTATATGCTACGAATACAGCTACCTGATGACGTGAATTGACGAATTGGTAAATTTCATTGATCCAGGTAATTTATGCGAAGAGATGAATACAGTATAATAAAAATGAGGAAGACGACCACTACACTAAAACATACAGAACTAAGCGTCTAGTGGACCAACTCTTTGGTACACAATAAAGTAAGATTTCTATGCTTCAAAGCATCAAGTGATGGATTATCCCTTTGTTTTGGATGCCTTTTGTGCCCTCGAATTTCAAACACCTCTATTGAGATCAACAAATGGCGTTTCGCAATGAGGAGTCTAGAGCTAAACAAGTGTCACCATGATCAAGAGCAGAATCCTCAAAATGCCAATGGATCTGGTTTGTGTCGTATTATGCGTAAAATTTTGCGTGAAATTTGGATCCACAAATCACATAGACAAAACATATACACAGTGTGTGAGACACAAACACACAGGCACAGACACAAACACACAGGCACAGACACTGCACAGACAAACACACAGACGGTTGGACGCACTATAGAGACGACTGCAGTACTTTATGACAAATTAGTAACCCATACCACTGCTGCAACCACTAGGATACATCAAGAGTATCATGCAGTAAGACCAGTGACCACTCCTATACATTACAGTGTAAAACGTACCTACATATTACATAGACTGTGGAGCCATTTATAATTTGTCGACATATAATGAGTATTGAATCAATAATTGAGTTCATTCAGGACTTATTAACGAATGAAGAGAATGAATAGAAGACTGAAGAAATGGTTTCAAACTTCTCTGGCTTTTCTGCGACCGGAAACTTGTGCTATTTTTAGCAAAAGGTTATTTCATTAGAAATTGCGTGATTTCATATGTTCGTGAGGAACCTTAGAAACGCCTAGACTAAAGCTGAAACAGCATACAAAATTATCAAGTACCTCTTAACTGCTCTTTCAAAAGTCAGTACAAATCCAACACAAAAGGCAACATATAAATATGTAAACAAGACAAATACGAAAATATCTTTTTGTAAGTATCACACTTCTTCTACTGAGACAAAGCTAGTTATCACAGCTGTGGTCTGTACTTTGATAATATATTATGAGAGTACACAATGACAATGAGGGCGTGGCGAAATGGCATAGAGTGGAGTATTCACAATACACACTCATGTCAAGTGAATATTATACTAAAGCCCGTGTCTGTGTGAACATCCCTCTTGAGAACCAAAACCGTGTCAGTGTGAAGCTTGTGTCATGGATTGGGAGGGAGGTTGATTAATAAAAAGTAAGTCACCAAACTGGAGTCAATAGCTCTGTTGATACTTGACAGCCATGAATATATGCTGAATAGAAAATGAATTTGTTCATGCTACTCGTTTGAGGCAGTTATTGAATGACTGTACTTTGGAAAGACATGTTACCATAAAATTTGGAAGGTAGGTAGCTCATGAAAGCTAAGCTAGCCGTAGGTAGGCATACCTGGTGTTAAATACAGTGTAACACTCGTAAAGAATTCCCAGGAAGATAGAAGTGCGATCATTACTCTAATGACACTAATTAGTGGTAATTAGTAATCTAGATGAAAATCATAGACACACCTCCTATGATTGATGATGTATACTTGATATAGTTGCATGTAGGTATCGTCATGACGATAATGATCATATATATCTTTATAGTCACATTTTTGACTTGTATGGTGACTTGTGAGTTAGCCTTGGAAAGAAGAGAACAACATGAAAAATTCTAACAAAACTGGTACACAAGATGTATATGTAAAAAACTAGATAAAACATCACAACACGTAAGAAGGGAGTGTTCTGGCAAAGAAACAAAACATTAATATGCTGCACAGAGTACTACCATAATGTGGTATAACAACAACATGGAAAAAAAGGATCTTTGTTTACTAACGTCACAAGTGCCATGCCAAAACATGGGTGATTAGGGGACATGCCTAGTTCAGCTCATGATGTATGAAAAATCAGAATTTTGAGTGAGGGAACAACCTTTTTTATGGGTGTTTCTGTTCAGAAAAGCATTATTCAACCTGAAAGGTTTATCACTCGCTGCAAAGACCTGAAAAGTTCCATCCATGGAGAGCCTAAATCATCAACCTTAGTCCTGGAACCATCAACATAAACGCATGAATATAAGAATTATTGTAAGACTTTTAACAAATCATTCATAACAATATGCTGACTTCAATAGCAAGTCCACCTTACGGAATTTGACTACATTATTCATCAGTGACGTCAATATATCGAGAGTGTATGCATGCTAAGAAGTCACAGACGTGAATGGTAAATTTGTGGAAATCATGGTGATCTTAGCCAGCCAATCTCTTGAATTATTATAATTAAGCACGTAAGATCGTGTCTTCTAAAAGACTGTTCTCACAATAAAGTTGATTAGGAAAAGCCAGCTCACGTCATGTGGTCCAATGGAGTTGAAGAGCTAGTGTTGTAGCATGTATGACTTTATGACGAGAAAATTGAGTGAGAGTTTTCAATTTTATTTCTGATGATTAAATGTTGAATTCGACGAGCTTTTGATCATTTCTTCCATATTTCTATCAGCTGACAAACCGAGCTCTTAAAATTATTTATCCTGATGGACAATTGCCACTTCGAAATATCTCTATTGAATATCATTCAGATACCTGTTCTTGCTGATAAGATATGCACATGGCATTCGCATGTAGCTGGGAGTTATAATATGACAACCTATGTACAGAGGATAGAGACATACTGAAACCTAAAACTAGGAATTGAGTGGGCATGACGTCAAACCCATCCATGTTGCTGTACATGTTATTATTCGCATGAGTTGTATGAGAGGAAACTAGGTACATAACAGCAACTCCCAGATATGTACTATGTCATTGGGGTTGTTGTCGCTACTGTTGTTGTTTTTGTTGTTTTAGCTGTATGTCTGTTTGATGTAGGTGTTAAATACAAAGACTGTGTAACACTGTTAATATTCCCCTGATGCTCATTGAAATTTTTCTTCCCATTCTCGAAGTTTCAACTTTCCAAGCGCCTACTCATGATAGACTTTCCACTTTCACTTCTATTGGAGCAGGTGCAGCGACTCTGAGAGGTATACTATAACTCAATATTTTCCTACTTCGTATTGTGTTACCTACTGTTTTATCGGCATTAAGCTTGGCCCTTGCCAAATTTGACCACTTTCAATTTTCAAGACTTGCTCTTGATTCCAATTAACTATATTGTATTACAATCTAGTTAATTGTATACAATTTGTATGGCAACAATGTAATCAAGAGACTCTATATAAATCACACAGAACCACTATTAACACAAAATAGTGAACCAATCCAATCTTTCATACTGTGAGTGTGTACATCGTGGGTGTGAATGGATAGTGCTATAGCGAAACAGTCATTTTTGAATTCCCAATACGGTTTTGGATTATCCTTGGTTTTTTTGAAAAATAAATTTGACATCTTTTAGACGGTTTCCTTTTATGCTAATTGAACTTGCATTCATTCTATTCTAATCGTACAACATTACATGATTGAATTTACCCAGCAGACATGGATATACGCACAGCCATGTGCACTTGCAGTAAGGGCACTTTAATGAACAGTGTGATTGACGCACGAGCGTTTTTGTTACATTAAGTGTTATGTGCGTAAACCTGCGTTAGTCAACTATAATATCACTATGTTGTATTAACTCAACCCAAAAACTCACTTAAAGTTTGCTCAGTGTGGTAGCGTCAGTCGTCAGAGTTAATAATAATAATAGTAGTGCCAGATTAGACTGTTGTCAGGAAAGTGGTGTCAGAGAAAATTTGTGCCAGTAAAAAAGTGGTGTCAGAGGGAAGTTGTGTTAGGGATACGTGGTGTCAAGGGAGTGGCATCGAAAAGTGGTGTCAAGGTGTAGTAGTGTCAGAGAAGAATTGTGTCAGAGTAGAGTGGTGTCAGGGTAGAGTATTATAGTCAAAAGAGTGTTGTCAGAGAAGCAAGTTGATGTTCTGTGGGTCAATTTGAAAAATATTCCCATTCGACATCCACCATTCGACATTTTCATGACCGTTTCACAACTCCTTTTTTGACGTCAACGGTCAAACATATACCGTTTACTCTTTAAAAATGAACTTCAGTCAATATATTGGAATGCGCAAGTTCTCGCATCGCTTTATTTAATGTTACGACACTCATACTGAATGAATTTCGTACTTCTGTTATAATTCACGTCACGATTCCAGAGCTAGTCATTGAGTTTGATTGTTGTGAACGTCATAATGATGATAAGCCATTATATACTTTTTGAGCGGCTTCTCCCTAGTGAGGGCCGCGCTGATCTCTTGACGTCACAGGAATTTGACAATGTGTGTGTTCGTGTGTTACTATGGTTATATTTACGATCACGTGACAGTTACAGATCCGAATCACATGACACTACCACGTCACCTGACAAATTTGAGTTACGGCCAGGTGATGTATATATCTCCCTTCACCTGACGTCACACTTTTCATCACACTTACATCATTTATCACACCTATTGGACAGGGAGAGCTGTCTCAGTCTAGCTGTCAATCGCATGACAGACACGTACTCGCATCATCAATCTTCTACAGCATTCACACAGCATCACATCAATCTCCCCCACAGACTTCACAAACGTGCTATCCAGTATCCTGACACGTCACATATCTCACTGCATGACCCCCTGAATTAGTCCAAGTTTTTGTAATGAGTGATGGCACTATGATGACGCACGCAACAAGCACACGCATATATCCAACTTCTTTGTGTGTGTGTGTGTGTGTGTGT
>CAMPET010000170.1:76230-93235 GCA_946803715.1 Beroe ovata | reverse complement strand
GTGTGTGTTTGTGTGTGTGTGTGTGTGTTTGTGCACTCTGCAGTTGGTTATTGCTTCACAACAATGCAGCTCTCAGACGGACATTTCACTCTCATACTGCAATCTCTATAGTAGTGACGTGATTGTGACGTCAATACACGTATGCTGAGAATAATGTGCTCCTTCATAATGTACTCATTCTACTCCTTCATCCAAATAGCAGCAGTGGATATACGTCAAGAAGTAAAATAGACATAGCCACCTAGCATGTATCGAGCAAGGAATTATGCGGAGAATTTCCAATATAATATACGTCACAAATTGCTGTTGGAACACCGCCAAGGATACCTATCTTCTAGGTTATTTTAAAGGAAATTGAGTTAATGAGATAAGGTTTTAGCACGGAAATAAGATAAAGAGCAGATCATGGTTTGCCGTTGGCTAGTTTATTAAAGGACTTCAAAACTCCGATTCTCCTCTATTCATAATGTAAGCTATGATTTCTACCCTCACTATTAGCTGATTCTCACACTATTATCATAGGCAACAACGAGCATCATATCCACATGATATTATATATGCACAACAATTAGGAGATAATCACCCAATTAGCCTAGCTATCCTCTGAAAACACGCATAATCACTCATACATTCACACTCGGGTATAGCTGCTGATTCGGTGGAGAGTAACCGGCAAGCCCCAGGGCCAGGAGAATGAGGCAATTATGGAACGTGGGATTTCACATCAGGATATTTTGATGCCTGAATTGATTAGGATTCGGGTTGCAGTTTGAGTTAGGTAGACGTATCAGCTTGGTTTTTCAATCAATATCAGCATGCCAGGTTATCACTATCATAGTGAGGATCGGGGAACATATTCCAGTTTATTTGATGACAAGGAAGGAAATTTGGAATCCCAACCTCATAACATAATATCATATCAGTCGGATCGATCCGAAAAATCTTTAACGCTACACGTCATTCCGTAGCAAATATCATTTGTAATCATGATTAGGGCGGTGATATATCATATTGCATAGGCTAAATTTCGATCACGTAATGTATGAGAAAGAGCAATTACTGATGCTCAAATTTGTGTGATGTGCTGAGCTGGATATATGATATATTCAAGCTTTCATAGGGGAGAATAAAAAGAAAAAGAGGAAAGGAAAGTTATTGAGGACAATCACCAGATGATAAAATAGCTAGTTTAATTGCTTTGGAAAGTTATAATACTAACCTTTCATACTTATTCTGCACGCAGTTTCTTGCAAAGGTTATCTTAAGTTCTGACCGTGCTAGCAGAACGAATTTCTACCGCACAAGAGTCATTAAAATGATATTTTTGGCCATGCCCAGCCAAAATTCAAGCTCTTTGGACATAGCTATTTAGCTTTGATCCTATACCAGTTCACCAATACCATTTCTGTTCCAAATATTAGACCGTTACATTAGCACTTTCGTTAGACGCTCAAACCAGACAATTATCCCATATATGGTAATACCGATTGGTTAGTCCATATAAGGAAAATATAATCCATTAGCCTAACCCCACCTTCCTCAGATCGAAAACGTGCTTCTCGACTGTAACAACAAGGTGCAGATTGCTGACTTTGGGTTCAGTAACTACTTTAAACCGCCCCGGTTGTTGGAGACGTTTTGTGGGAGTCCCCAGTACGCGGCTCCAGAAATATTCTGTGGCAAGAACTATGATGGATTCAAAACTGATATTTGGGTGAGTATAGTGAAATTGACACCATATCGGATTGACGCCACTATGAAATTTACATTGACACCACTATACGACATTCGTTGACACCACTTTGCGCTGACACCACTATACATGCGCTGACACTACTTTGCGCTGACACCACTTTGCGCTGACACCACTATACGACATGCGCTGACACTACTTTGCGCTGACACCATATATCATATACATTTTACACTGACACCACTTTCCATTGACACCACTTCCTCTAACAGAGTCTTGGTATCATTCTCTACGTTCTTGTAACCGGAGGCCTGCCTTTCGATGGGGAAAACATAGCCGAAGTCAAGAAAAACGTGCTAAGAGGGAGATTCAGAGTGCCCTACTTCGTAAGTTATGGTAAGTATTTTCATCCTATGTTTCAAAAAGCTAGTTTCATGTTATCATGTGGTATAAATTCTACGTTCTATCTAAACTTTGGCGTCACTTTCTGCTGAACAAGCATGCAATATACAGTTATACATATCTGTAATGCATTTATAAACGCAATTATGATCACTGAATCTTTAAAAATAAGATCTAGAATGAAAATGAATCAACTAGCTGTTCAAAGGATGCAAAATGGTAGTTTAATATTCAATGCTATACAATCCTTTTAAACTTCAAAAAAATGATATTCGTTTTCCGTCCAAATAACATTCAATTTTTCTCAGAATGTGAAGAGTTGATACGAAGCATGTTGTCTATGGAGGCTGACAAACGTCCCAACATGTCAACCATTTTGTCTCATCCCTGGATGAAACCACAACCTAAACCCAAAACCAAGGTGAATGTTGCCTATATACCTCCAGTCTTTTATTGGCAGTGCCATCCACAGAATTTTCAATCAGTGAATAGTGATCGGTCACCAGGATTGATTTTACTGAGCAGCACTTTGCATCTGGGAAAATGGCGAATTTAATCATTCTATCGCAAAAGCCACTCCTCATAAATCATCGTGTGCAATGCGCATATCGCAATCCAGGGCCAATCCAAATCGAGACTTTGATCATAAATTCTATTCTTTCCAACTTCATTGTCCAAAAGCAAAAACTTTTTGCTTGTGGAAGAATTTTTGATCCCTGCAACACACCTCATAGTTTGTTGTTGTCCCGCATTTCTTCTGCAAAAAAACTTCTGCAACTTTTATAATATGAGCCTCAACAACACTGCAACAAATGAGATCCTTTGTTCAATTCGAGCAAGGGATTCAAAATATTTGAAAAATGGTCATCATGTTTTACTGCCTTTCGCTGAAAATGTTCTGTTCAGCAACAGTACGTTGCAGCAGGACTGCACCATGAGACTGCAACAAAACATAAAGACCACAAATTAATTCATCTCTTCACCATGAAATTTTATCCAAGAATGTGAAATTTAACTAAAATCACCATTATTTCAGTCGGCCTCAGAACAACCTAGTAATCACAGTCTCAACAAGAACATTTTGTCGCTCATGGAGAACATCGGAATTTCCAAGGCAAAGGTCATTGAGGTGAGACAAAGTCTTTACAAATTGACACAATATTTGACCAAATTGACACAATAATTGACCAAATTGACACAATATCTGACCAATTCGACACAATATTTAGACTTTATTTCTCTACATGGTTGATAAAATCTCTTATGAATTCATCCATATAATTCAGCATTCACTTCACTTGAGCATTTGAAACAGCTTGTGATTTCCCAGAGTATGTAGCCAAGCAAATTCTCTAACTCCATTTCTAGCCACAAACACCTGTCTGCACCAGTAACCCATCGATAATCACTTAACCAGTTTCTGGCTAACTACCTAGTTGTATCAGATAATAGATTTACTATAGAATGTGTGTGTCAAGAGGTCAGTATATATACCGCTCCACTTCGCCAAGTAAGAGAGGAAGGGAGAGAGAGAGATCAATAGCTTAACCAGAAGCTTAACCAGAAGCTGAGAATCAATACCCTTCTGATACGTCTTCTGATTCCAATTATCATTCCAAGCCACCCCAATTATAGCTTAGTCACCAGACCACCAAAATTATGCTTAAACCTGAAACCTTGTCTTGCACCAAACTGGCATATTTGGGGCACATTCCAGGATAAATGGATTATTTTGGAGAAGTTACATATTTTCAGTTAGTTGAGCTAGAGCTCAGCAGTCTGAGTGTCAGCATATGATGATGTGGGTGTCTAGACAACTATAACAGCCTTCCAAAAAAGATACTTTCGCTTCGAGCTTTTGAGCATAGAGAAGATCATGATGGCTGTTTCATCTCCCAGAATTAATTTGCCAAAAAACATTATTTCCCTCTGCTAAAGGCAAAACCAATCAGAATCATATTCATAACATCAGTTAGATTTCAGTATGAACAAAATATTCCGGAAAATGCTTGCCTGTTACATATTATATTTCATTGAATTTGACAAACGTAGCAACATTGAAAGAGTGCTCCTTCATTAAATTAACCCTTCTGTGACGTCAAACCAAAACCAATTTTAGAAATTCTACTGCTTGGAACGTTATTGTTCGGCTTAAATTCGTACGTCACACGAATGTTTGGTAAAAGGCGAGCTCGATTCGAGGCGCTTTATAAATAATTCAAGGATATATTTGTGAGGAGGTATCATATAGAGAGTCTTCATGGAAGATGTTTTGACAATCAAAGAAGCAATTGTCCACCAGAAGTGATTGAAGAAATACGCTCGTGTACCATTTGCATTAAAAGATTGCCACAAGCTTTGATTCGTGATTTTCTTTCCACCAAAATCATCCATGATGGTCAACCATAAAAACCCACGTCATGTTGTGTGAGAGAGTGTGTGTGTGTGTGTGTGGGATTGAGTGAGTTAGAGAGAGAGAGAGAGAGAGAGAGAGAGAGAGAGAGAGAGAGAGAGAGATCTCGAGCTGAGTGATTGTGCACGCACGTCACTCTCACATGATATAATAATTCCTCTCTTTCTCGACCCACGTTGAGCTCAACGGTAATATCACCATAACAATATGACCAGCTCTAGGATGGGATCATGACGAATTAATCACACAGAATAGGCGTGGTGTGACGTCAATATTATATCGCATGGCCATTGGCCCTGTGTGGGGGGGGGGGGGGGGGGGGGGGGGNGGGGCGGCGGCGGGGGTGATAGTATTACCCACGGCCCTTTCTTCTGGACCTCATTTTTTTGTCCCAGTGTGTTGTGATATGTCTTCCACTACCACAGACCACTCCAATTCCATGCAGAACGCAGATATATTCTGAACACGCATAATTGGAATCACACATGCTTTTCATGTGACGCACACGCCACACATGGTGCAAAACAGCTGAAAACGGCCATTAAATTTCCCACGTCAAACAGCGGATTGAAGTAGAAGTGCTGCTCCAGTGATGCGATATCAAATCTTGGCGTGTCTTCCAAGAATCGGAAGATGTCCGAAACATGCAGGAAACCCGGGGGATAACCTGGGCAATTATTCCTTATATGGCGACAAAAGGTTACCATGGTGACGTCAATCCAACATGTTATGTGTAGGCACGGTTGTCACGGATAGTGGGATAATGGTTCTGCAGTTAGATAATGGGGAAGTGCATAACGTCAATAGGAAATTACCGCATGAATATTATATATCGGCATCAATTAGTCGAGACGAAAATTTCAATATTTTCGAAAAATATACGACACTACTATAAAAATTCCCGCATCAATATAGATTATGAAGCCACTAATTTTCAACACTCTTTCATCATGGATGTATTCCACCTCATACTATTCACGGCTATCTTCTCCAAATTCCTACGATTCTCAGAATATAAAGGAGGTCGCGGTATAGTTAACGATCCTCTCCATTTCAGAGTTACAACTCATATCTCTTCAACGACTTCACTGCCATCTACAAGTTACTTTCTGACCAGTTAGAGACTAAAGGATCGATAGACACAACGCCCATCAAAGCCTGGCTCAGACGAGGTAAATCGAGAACGGAAACAAAATCATGATTCTAAAATTTATGAAGTTTACAGTGACATATATACTATGTTCATAAATTCCTACTTCTACAGTCCTTATAGTGAAATCTAACTTGAACTTCAACTCGTAGAAGTAAGACCGACAGAAGCCACGAAAACTGTTACAGACCGGGACATTCCCGCACAACCCGCAGCCCCCTCGACCTCACAGATTCCCTCAACCCGCCCGAGGAAAACCTGCAGTTCCCGCCAGGGACTCGACAAGGTTTTTCATAACGCCAAAAACCGAGCTTTGTCCGCAATTTTTAACAAAACTCCCGTTGACATCGGCGAGGTGGGCGGGACGAAAACCCGAGTGAAGATCAAGGATTTGAAGAACTCAACGGACTACAAAATAGCTTCGCCCCTCGTTTCAAGCCTAGTTTCACCACGGACTGTGCTAGACTACCCGGAACCGCCGAGCAGTAGCATTTTCCACCGGACGGTTTTTTGTTTTTCAAAGAAAAACGCAACGATTAAAAACAACAGCGCTCGGCAATTACCCAATTCGGCTCGGTAGTGTTCACAGTTCATACTGGGAATTGCAGACTGCACCCAAGTTTATTTATATTTGATACATTTTCTATTGATGCATTTTTATTTAATAATACACACATGTTCAGATAATGTATTGATTTTGATTTTGAAACTGAATTGAAAACATAGTTTCAATTCTCTATTATCATTTATCAGACTCAAATCCAAAGACCGTCTAAATGTCGGCCGTCGGGTCACATTCTAAGAAATATCACATCGCTTGTTCTTCCTTGATCTTCCCAGCCTCCACTTCCTTCTTCTTCTTCTCTTTCTGCCAAACTTTCTCCAAACTTGCCTCCGTGGACCGTATCACCGCTCCCATGACACTCCCCCTAAACCCCGCTTTCTCCAACTCCCACACTCCCTCCACAGTTACTCCCCCAGGAGTGCAAACATCGTTTATCAGCTGTCCGACATGCTTACCATCCCCCGCCTCCAGCACCATCCTGCCCGACCCCACTACAGTCTGTGCTGCCATTCTCACTGCCACATCACGAGGTAGCCCCATCTTCACCCCGCCGGTTGCCATGGCATCGATCATCATGTAGACGAAGGCGGGTGAACAACCACAGAGTCCACTGCTCAGGTTGATGAGGGACTCATCGGGGAGGACAGTGAAGAGGCCGAGTGGCTCCATGAGTGTTCGACATAGTTCCACCTGACATAGAGTGGGCATCAAGTCGAGACTAGGGATAGGGATTTCAGAAAGAAGGGGACAATGGGACATGAACTCGCGATAGGGTAAATATGAAGGATTGGAAAGTGTAGTAGGTGAAGTCCACACCTCGATAGAGGAGTGTACACAATGCACATTTCCTCAATCCTCATCATACCTGGTGTGGCTGACAATGAGCACCAGGGTACGCCCTGATGACACCCTCCCTCACAGCAACAGGCGTGCTGGGTATAGCACGGATCACGGGTGTTGCTTTGCCTGGGGAAATGGTTGCTGTCATAGCGACTGAAGTCGTCATGGAGACAACTGCAAGTTCAAGTTGTCGTCATAGAGTCCTGCTACTGGAGGGACAATACCTCAAAAATAAAAAATCGCTGAACATGGAGATTTCTCTCACTCACCGATCATGGCTGTGATCTGCTCGTTGGTAGTGCTACACACAGTGGAAACCAGGAGTTTTTCTCCCTTCATCACCTCTGATATCTCCCTCAGAACATCAGGAACACCACCGGGAGGCACCACCAGGAAGATCACAGAACACTGATCCACAACTTTCTTGTTGTCGAGAGTCCCAGACACGCCCATTTTGCAGATTTTTGCCAGCCCGGCATCAGTTCTGGCACTTGCGATAATGTTTGCCGGTTCTGCAGTTTCACTGTCGATAATGCCTTGAGCTATAGCTTGGGCGAGGTTTCCAGCCCCCAGAAAACCGATTTTACCTTCAAAAACCATAACTAATTAATGCAGATTGTATAGGAGAACAAGAGAAAGATTCAATTCGTATAATAGCCGCTAGCTGAGTTGAGGGTGGGGTGACTGGTAAGTGGATTAGAGAAAGAAACTTGCGACCCACTAAGAAAGTGTACTATGATAATTACTTTCAATTTTGCAATGATGAAGTGGATAGATTATTGAGAGCCACTAAGGGATCCGATCCTGCTGAAAAGAGTACCTTGCTCTTCTTCATTTAGTGTACAACATACAAGTGCCATGTGTGTAAGTATGTGAGCACCATCAATTGAGGCATGATCATCACTCACGCCTCACTACAGTTGCATCCACACAGCTATTGTGTTCTTGATTTTGTTTTGAGAGTTATACTTCAATTTCAATTGCGAGAACGACGTCTTTTTAAAAAGAAGTAAAAAGACGCCAAGAATCATGGGAAGTGATAGCCAGAGCGAGCGTTTTTGTGACAAATTCTGTCGGAGATTCATGTGCTCGTTGACAATGGTTAGACTTAGATCTCTTTTCATAATTCATCCGGAATATGATATAACCTAAATTCAAATCAGTTGCAGTTAGCACATGCATTGGGACCTGAAATGAAAGGAGAGGGTTTTGAAGCAAGCAGGGATCAAATAACATACCTACAGATGCTCCATAACTGACAGAATTGAAACCTTATCTACAGCTAATCTAAACTTGAACCCGATACCTATGAATATGATAAATAAATATGATAAACTAGCAATGTCTGAAAATCCTGAACCTTTATCCTGGGCAAAGACGGAAACCTATTAAAGAAATCACCTCCCAGTTTCTAATAGCTATAGGTTCACAAATTTAATATAAACTTGTAGCCTAGTTTCGTGGATTCGTCATTAAAGATCTTATACATTGTAGGTATAAACTAGCGAACAATCATGACACATCAATAAACTGATAGAACTCAAAGATGTAGATGAAATCCCAAGTTTCTGATCTTGCCTAATAGTAATATTAGCTGATTTCAAATCCAATCCCAACCAAAATTCTGCCAGACGTCCAAAACTAGTTTCGGTTCCCAAACATAGGCCAACAATTACTGTTGTCTTTAACTTCTCCCATGACAGGTATCTGGAGGAGTCCTGCTGGTTCTGACTGCTCTATTCCGGACTGGACACCTACAAGCATTCTTCTTCTCCGTGGAGACAGACTCCTCCATCGCCGATATCCAGCTTCCGATCATCTACTCTGCAGCGGTGCTCAGTCTCACGGCTCTGCTTACTCTTGGGTAAGGGAATGGACCACATGGAATTATGGAAAACCCCTTCTAACTCTCTAGGGTAAGATGGCAGTGTATTTACCATGGCCAATGGATGGGCAATTATGAGCTCTTCACACACAAAGGAAACTGGATGATAGCCGGATAGCTGTTGACTGTTGACCGATAGGCCATGTCTCAGGATCCTGGCAGAGTTCCAATTGCATTGCAATTTGCAATCATGAACTCTTTCCATGATAGCCATGCCGTTCACTTTTAGTTTTTCCTGCCCCGAATAATCAATAACCATGAATCTCGAACATCATATTTCTACTTTTCTTCAAATAGCCGAGGTTTCGGATCAGGACCAGGACAGCAACAGCACATTCTGCTGCATGCATTGCAGCAACTTAATATACGGCTTTCTGAAGGCTTCATTGACGTCGATGTTATTGTTAATCATCTAAGTGGCACTCTTGACACGTATAAAAATAGAACCCGTGCGCATTTATGTAGCTAGTTACACAAATAAACCTTGTGTGTGTGTGTATGTGTGTGTGTGTGTGTATTTAGGTTTGTGCGTGTAAGCGTGTGTTTGTGTGTGTTTAAGTGTGTGCGTGAGTTAGTTTAGCGTGGGCGTATGACAATTCCATCAGGCATGTCTGATCTTTCACTGACATCCACGACTTCCCGAATTAGACAGCTATATTTATAATCGATTGTGTCAAATATCGCAAATCATGGTCAATTTAGTAATCTCAACTCCAACAGCTGCAAAATAGTCATACCAAGCGCCCTTGTAACTTAATATTAAATTTAGATTGGATTTCAGAATAACGGAACACTGTCAGCAGAGAGTTTAATCCAATATGGATCCATGAATTTCATGACTGAGGAAGTGGTGTGACATTGTGGGATTCCCCCTTATAAATAGGAATGGACGGGGCAATGAACATTACCTTGCTGTGTTCGATTATACTCGCTCAGTCATCCCATTACCAACCATTGACAACCATATGGACTATGCGGTCATCCATTATAGACTCTACCATGGCCATTCCATTAATCCATTAAACCACTGCCAACAATTACAAACTAGGGTATAGCTTAATAGGTATAAGACGACATAGGTACTGAATAAAAGTTAAACCCGCTTTCTCAATCCTACTGAAAGTTAAACTGAAAGTAAAACATCTTAAATTTCTTTTATCTCAAAGTCAAAACATCTTAAATTTCAGGTCAGTGCCCTGTACTAATGCCTGGATTGTCACCCTGGCTGCTATGCTGTGCAACAGTGGATTTGTCATTAAAGATCTTATACATTGTAGGTATAAACTAGCGAACAATCATGACTCATCGATAAACTGATAGAACTCAAAGATGTAGATGAAATCCCAAATTTCTGATCTTGCCTAATATTAGCTGATTTCAAATCCAATCCCAACCAAAATTCTGCCAGACGTCCAAAACTACGACCTAACGAAAGCTGTGTTTGAATTCGACGGATATCTCATCGCATGGTTACTGACCCTCTTTCTGTCCACTCTGCTGTCAATCATATCCACGTGTCTGGCGTACCGATATCAGCGGGGCGTGGTCATGACTACGCTACTACTCCGCAAACAGTGGGCTGATGGACAGGCCGTGACAATGGTGACAGGTGAGTACTGAATCATATCACGGAGTGGTGTCAGTGGGAATAGTGTGAGCGGAAAGCGGTGTCAGCAAAATGTTGTTACTGAAAAGTGGTGTCAACAAATAAAGAATGGTGTCAGTGGAAAGTGGCGTCAATGATACGTTGGTTAAGTGAAAAGTGGTGTCAATGCAATTGGTATCAGGCAAAATTGTGTGAGTTTAATCTTCTGTCCCAGGTAACAAAGCTGCTAGCATCGCCAGTGCTCCCACACTCCCCCCAACCTTGCCGCCCGCCATGTACCCTGAGCTAAACAGTGGCGGCGGTGGCGGGGACATGACGGATCACCATGGCAACGGTGCACGCGCTCAAACAGGAGAAGGTGGACCAGGGAGCAGCAGCAGACCGGTATCTCTCGTGGCACGGGATGGGGAGTTTACAACTTTCATGTGAGAGAAGGGACGAAAGTGGAGGAGAGAGAGAGAAGAGGAAGTTGGAAGATACGTTTTTCGATTCTAAAAACTAAGCTAAGTTTAGGACTTTATTGTATGAGTAATTTTGAGATTTTGAGAGCCATTAAGAGCCACGGATAATAAGAGTGAAAATAAATCTGATTTCATTATCATAGTGTGTCACAATATCATCGTATCTATCTCTAAACGAATAACTCTAAGCGGGGAGAAGCTATAGCGAGAACTATCGGTAAATGAAGCAGTGGGTTTTTTCGTATCAATACGTTGTAGCAGCAACCGTTCAAATCAAAGATATTGCATTTACTGACTTGACTGATCAACATGCCAAACGTAAATGTACTTGGTTCCATATTATCTTCATGCGTGGAAACCTAATGTGTTGATTCAATCGAAAAGAAAGAAAGTCTATATTCTACGGAATTGCCTGGATAATAAACTACTGTATAGATAATTCATAAAATCAATTCAATCAGGATCAAAAGAATTATATAAAAGTGTTAAAGATAGTAATATATTCACATCATAAAACTATACTGGAATTTTAATAAAGATATCTCAGCTCCGAGGCTGAAGCTCAGTTAAAATCAATAATAGTGACGTAACGTTGTATACATTAATCTAACTTATTAATTAGACTAACTAATTGAACTAAAACCTGACCACGATTTAGCTACCTTTT
Organism: Beroe ovata; assembly: GCA_946803715.1. Lineage (NCBI taxonomy): Eukaryota > Metazoa > Ctenophora > Nuda > Beroida > Beroidae > Beroe > Beroe ovata. The sequence continues at coordinate 81,553 of CAMPET010000170.1, read as the reverse complement.
TCAGCTACAGGTCCAGCGCGACCTGTTTATACTTATATTACACGTGATTTAAAAAAGAGTGGTTCTTCATTACACGTGCTGAGACTGGAGCGCGCAGCAGTAGGTTTGCTTTCTGTCATTAATTGTCCATCATATGGCTTTGAAAACGTTTGATTAATCATGCGATATCGTATATTTCCATACTTTGCAGTCGAAAAAACCTCCCGGGCATAAACTATGGCACATTTTGAGTCAGGAATCACAACTCCGTTGGGTTTTTCAATGATGATCAGGCAAAACCATGTTGTCCATGGATCCAAATTGTCTTCTTAATTTCAGAACTTTGGGGCTCATACATTGGGTAAGATGAATTTTCTATAAGTAGCGAGCACTGTGTGAAGGACTGATGGAACTGAATGAAGATGAAGCCACAAAGATCTGATATGCTCCTTCATTAAAAACACCGGAAACAACGAATCCTCGTCAAATGAGCATTTCACCCTTCTGATCAGTGTTACTATTATTTAACCAGTTTTTGGAATTATCATCGAAGTCCTTGAGAATTGAATCCAGCATGGAGTTCCGCTTGCTCCCTGCACCATCTTCCGATAGGGGGATGAGGTCTTGAGTTGAGCTATCAGCTGTAACAGGGGGAGAGAGGGGAGGGGTTTAGAAGATGAGGTGTAATGGGGAGGGAGGGGGTGGGGCGATGCTGTTCAAGATGTTCGCAAACAGCGAAATGGGGAGGGACAAAGATGAAATACGTCTTGTGAAGCAGAATGGTGCAGCAGGAAGTGCGAGATGATTTGTGGCGAACATGAAAATCGGAAATGAATAGATTGTCAGCAAATCGAAGCAACATGCAGCAAGAGTGCGAGCCATGCTCAATCGTACAATCACACGTCTTGATCAGCTTCTACAAGACCGAAAACAACAATCATGACACGTTGACACTCATCATGGACACCTCAAAAACACTCACACAAAAATGCGATTGTGCAACACAAAAATGCGCTTGTGCAACACCAACATAGAAGTCCGTCAACATGCGTTTCAGGAAAATATAGATCGGATTTTTTTCTCACAATTCATTCTACTCTATCCCAGCCTATGCATCATTCAAATCAGCGGTGACTATTTCAATCAGATATATCACCTCTTGTTTTACATTGATCATCTTAGAGTGGACGTATCTATTGAGGTATGGGAAACATAGTATCAATGAAAATGAATCTGGGACATGGATGAACATTTAAACCGAGATTGGAGACATAGATATTAACATAGACCACCCAACACTGGTTCTATACACAAACATCCTAAACGGGTATATCACTACGACTCACGAGAATTCGTTCTGACACCATGAATGAGAATACTGACAGTTGACACAAAATGACAAACAATGAATACATAAACACATCCACAACGATGACAAACAAATACACAAAAGAATCCACGACCAATGGTCGTCGACCATGTTATGACACGAATCAAAACTGCCAACTATCTACTATCTAAATCAGCTGCTTGAGTTTACCTATTGGCGGAATTTCGTAGTCATCATCAGATTCGGAACTGCAGGTCGGTATAATTAGTGAGAAAAACGGGGGCAAATCATAGATAAAATCATTTTAGTTAGTTGAATGATTGGAGAGACCGGAGACCCAATTTTAATAGAAACTGAATGGTAAATGAATGGTAGACAAGAGGTCTATCATGGTAGGCGAATGGTCACTTGATGCAGATCCTGTGCCAATGAGAGATAGCTCACAATCCAATGCTTCATTCTTAGCCCAAATATGAATAATATGTTCATTCCACTTAACTATAATTTGGTAATATGTTAATTTCACTTATATTGTGATTTATTACTATAATTTGGTACGTAATATCATTTGGTACGTATCATATCATGCAACCCCATGCGAACACAAGGTAAGGATTGTTTCATGATTGGCAAGAGTTCAATGATTCCGAGCAGTTTCGATCAATAGTTTACTCGGTTAGAGATTTGGTCAAAGGATTTTCATCTCATCTCAGAAGTTCAGAAAATTATCTTTGAGAATCACGAGGTTCCGTCTCTAAGACCCCAACTAGTCGTGACGTCACGCGTCACGTCACCCATGCGTCAAATTATGACTAAGTTTAGCTTGAATTTCACCACGAGAATACTTCATTCAGGGTTTTGTTATACATGGCTGGACTCAGAAATATAAGAAAAATGGCATCGATTATCTTGCAGATATCTTTAAAATGGCGCTCCGAGTTTGCAGGTAAAGTTTAGCTAGACATAAGAGATGGTCACATGGTAAAGCAGGGAGAAGAACACGTGGTGCGTACAACTAGCACGTGTTGGTCACGTTAATTTCGTGCGTAGCACGTGCAATCACGTGGTTTCATATCACATACATCCCCGTGAGCCCCATCAAGTCTGGTTTCAGATTTCTCCCAGTTTGGTGCTTGTAAAGGGACACGGATAATTCTCTTGGACTCTTCGTGGGATCCGGAGTTTTTGGACCACTGCCAGGAGTTTTAGGGTCACCATCATCACCGGGTGATTTTGGGACTTTTTCGGGACTTCCCTCATTGTCGACGCCTCCATTCGGAGCATTTTCATCTACCGCACTACAAAGAGTGAAACATGAATTCTCTTATTCTAGATTTTACATCTGTCGCAGCAAAACAACCCAGCATACATATTTTTGCGACGTTCTAATCGACAAATAACATTGCACCAGTTAGAGCTCGAGCATACACTTTTCTCACACGAATGCAAACAGATAATATGGCTCAGGAGAATCAGCCACCATTGATTCCTTTCGTGACATAGAGAGCACCATTCATGAAAAACTTCCATATATGGCATTATTTCCAAATATGGAGCGATAGCCATTTATGGTAAGGTTGTCTAACGTGCGTGGGAGTTTTCTTACCTCTGTTCTTCTTCCTCAGAACCCGAGTCAGAATCATCGTCCTCGTCTTCAGACGAACTGAAATCACTGGAGGAGTCCTCGTCCGATGGAGCTGAGGAGAAAATGAGACGTGAAGGAAAAGCGATTTCGCGAGGGTTTTGTTGCTTTGCTGACAAAATTGTCACTTCCCGGAGGAAAACTATGACGTACGATTGTTGCTATCGAGCCAGCCCATGGACCCTGGCATCTTGTTCCTCCTAGCGAATGAACTGGTCGTGGACTTCGCATCATCGTTATTGACGTTCTTCTTGGAATTTGATCGCGAGGGTGTCAGATGCTGCGAAGACAGGAAGTGATGACAATAAACATGAACACAAAAAAAATCGAGATGCTGAAACGTTCATTTCAAAGAATAAAAACGAATAAAAAAGAATAAAAACGGATTTTTCCACCTACCAGAGGCATGTAGACGCTCTCTACCAGACTCCTGATATCGGAATCAGAGTCGTCTTCAGAATCGCATTCTGAACCTGGGTCCTGGAACGATTAAATAGTGTTATACCTACTCCTTCATCAAAGAGATCGATTTCTATGAGAGTAAGAGAATCCAGATATCTTATCAAAGGGAGAAAACCAACAATCAACATATGACAAGTGAGAGAGTAGAAGAATCTCGATGCTTTACCTTCTTCAATCTTGGGTTGGACAAAGCCCGTTTCATGTTATGTGACGCCATGTTTCTCGGTAGAGACGGATCTCTAAATCGAGGCAGAGACTTGGCTCTCTTCGGCGGCTTGGATGCTGGTGGCGCTTCCTCTTCTTCTTCTTCTTTGGGTTTCTCCGGGACGGAATCTGAAATAACAGGGTTGTGAAGCAACGGGGAAAAAATCCCAGGTGATTTTATGGAAAGTTTTAAGCCTGGTAATATCGGGAGTTTACCAGAGTTGGAAGTACTGGGACCAGGTTGGTCAGCCGATGGATCCGGAGGAGCACTCGCTGCCGGTTGCGCCACTTCAGGAGCTGGAGGCGGCGCTTTCGACTTGGGCAACTTATCATTGAAGATTGGCATGGACGGTTTCCATTTCTTCTTCTTTTTCTCAGGAGCAGGAGCGGGAGACTGAGAGGCAGGGTCATCGAGAGTCGTCTCTTTCGGGAGAGTGGAGTCGTTCGGGGGCGAGTGACGCTGTGCGGGAGGTGAGAGAGGGCTGTCGTCGAAATCAGGATCGCCTGGGGGAAGAGAAGGGATAGAGATTGAGAGCTGGGTGAGTATCACCCGGTGAGATTAACAAAATTGAGTAATAATTTTGACAAAGGAGCAATCACTTGCTCAATACCTAGGACAGAGAAATCTTTGGCACTCTCCATACTCGCTCTTCGCCTCCTGAAGGAGGGAGTGGGAGAGGGGGACGACCTCCTGGGTATTGGAGGGGGAGCTGCCTGAACCGGAGCTACATCTTCCACTTCAACAACCATCGGTTCTACTTCCATTGGTTCCACGGGTATTTCTTCGGGTGGAGGATCCGCCTTAGCCGGTTTCTTCTTCTTCCGCTTTTTCTTCGGTTTCGGTTCCTCGACCGCTGCCGGTTCAATCGGCAAAGTCGGGAATTCCGTGGGATCGTTTCCGTTTTGTGTCGGCGACTGGTATGGAGGATAGTAGTTGTATGGGAGAGTTGCGGGTTCATCCGATCTTGGTCTAACGCTAAGAGGAGGGGGTTCATCAGCTGCAGGGCGGGCGGGAGGGGGAGGGTCGTCGAACATTGGCGAACCCGAAAACGGTGGTCGTGATTGAACCACCGGAGCTGCATCGACCTCGACTTTGGGTTGTTTTGGAGGAAGGTTGTACCGCTTCCTAATATCCTCAGGATCAACTTTTATGGGAAGGTCAGGCTGTTTGTTGTGGTCGTCTATAGTTCTATTTATATTGATGGATGGCTTAGGAAGGACCGGAGCTGACTGATTGCACGGTACATCAATCACCTCGACCGTGATTTCAGGTTCAGGGGGCGGTGGTGTCGGGGCTTTGGGTGGCGGAGACGGCGTCCGAACACGCCTCGGTTCCGACCGGCGGGGAGTGCGAGGGCGGGTTTCGCGCCGTTTTGGCGGGGCGGTGGCTGCAGGCGGCGGACTGGCGGGTTTCTCGTATGTTCGCACGGGAAGTGGTTCCTCCCTACTCTTAGATCTAGGCATAGAGAAGTCCATGTTTTTGAAAGTTTCCTCAATCGGGGCGAACTGTGCGAGGATGTCATCCGCAAACATATCATCATCGGGGAGGAGACTATCGAGATTCTGCATTTCCTCAAACTCTGGTAGTTTGTACTCTCTGTGAGTGGTCGGCGGGTTGTTACCCCCGATTGTTACATTGATGTCGGGCATGTCTTTCGCTTCGGGAAGTGGTCGACCCTGGAGGAAGGGAAAGAGGGTGTTATTAA
>CAMPET010000170.1:62604-75595 GCA_946803715.1 Beroe ovata | reverse complement strand
GCGCCTTCCATACAACACGACATTTGGGCGTGGCAGATGGTTGGATATGTCCTCAAATGTGACCAGGTAACTCCTAGACATGATATCTATCAACTAACAATGATTTCCGAGTCATATCAGGCCGCAAATCCCATGTCACGTTTCCGTCACACCTTTCGCGCCTTCCATACAACACGACATTTGGGCGTGGCAGATGGTTGGATATGTCCCCAAATGTGGCCTGGTAACTCCTAGACATGATATCTATCAACTAACAATGATTTCCGAGTCATATCAGGCCGCAAATCCCATGTCACGTTTCCGTCACACTTTCGTCACACTTTCGTCACATGTCACGAAAAACATCAACTCGCTTATGAAAACAACAGAAAGCTGGTCAATAAAATGTCTTATTATCGATGTATTTCCTCCATATGCAAGCCTTGGCATAGCCGCCCAGTCAATGTTTGAGGATATTAACGTATGAAAATCTCCTTTGCATATTTTGTGGCTATGAAAAGTCGTTTATGGAGAATATATGATTTCATCAACAAGACTTATTATGAAGGTTTATGAGTTAACAGTCATACCTACATCAAGGACAGTTGTTGAGTGTCGCTTATACCTGACACCACTTTACTCTGACACCACTTATCTCTGACACCATTTTGAACTTTCCTCTGACACAACTTTTCTCTGACGCCACTTTTTTCTGAGACCACTATAACGCTCGTTTAACTTTACATTGACACCACTTTTCTCTGACACCACTTTCCTCTGAAACCATTTTTCTCTGACACCACTATGACGCTCGTTAAACTTTTCATTGACACCACTTTGANTTTCTCTGACACCACTGTTCTCTGACACCACTTTCTCTGACACCACTTATCTCTGACATCACTTTACTCATCACTTTGCTCTGACACCACTTTTCTCTGACACCACTTTGCTCTGACACCATTTTTCTCTGACACCACTATGACGCTCGTTAAACCTTACATTGACACCACTTCATCTGGCTTCTACTTTTCTCAGCATAACGACCATTCTAAGAATAACATTTCTACGAATTTCTGTACATTTCATTGATTGCTATTCAAGGGCCTATTCAAGAAAATTATATTTATGCTCATAGCCACCTGCCTCAATCATGACACTTGGAAATGACGATTTGATAGAGAAATGACAGAAATCTCATTTTCGCGCCTCTCTTCGATAACAAGATCCAATGTTTTCAGAATGGTCATTGGTCAATCGTCTTCATGTCGCAAACGAAACACAATCAAATCAAAGCAATTATTGAGTCACCGAGATTATCATTTCTTACTCCACTCTCTCACCCCTAGCTCCTAAGTCCTAACCCCCTTACCCCCTCACCCCTCACCCCTCAGACCCATACCCCCTCACTCCTCACTCCTCACCTTATCATGTCTCCGGTAGTAGTGCTCGAGTCGGATCTTCACCACATTGAACTGGTTCTGCCAAGCCTGTCTCCGTCCACCATAGTCACTGAGGATCGCAGCACACTTAGCCCTCGCTTCGTCTCGTTCTTTCCTTGCTTGATCCCGCTCCTTTATTATCTACAGGAGAAGGAGTAATCAGAACCCTTGAATAATTCCTATTTTCTAGGAAAAAGGAAAGTGAAAATCTTAGTCAGAATTATGCTTTTGCAAAATTCTGATAGGGGAAGGGAAATAGTTATACAATCAGAGTGTTGGAAAGATTTGATTAAATTTGATGTTAGAGTACTCCTTCATAATGATATTCAAAGGGAGGTGTGGTCTCAATAATTGGAAGAGTAATTTGATCATATCTTCAACTCACATCAGAGGTTAGACCCTCTAAAGAGTCCAGTGCTTGCTTCTCAAGATCGTCGCCAAATGGAGTTTTTGGGGCTGAGGAACTGTCTTGATCATCTGAAAGGGGAAAATGGTTTTTTTCGTAGAGGAAGCCTTCAAATGACGTTTTACGAGTATCATATGCTATATTTCAGGTAGCCATCGTTTTATCGTAACAATGTAACATACATAACATGTATTCTTAATCGTTAGACATTGATCTAAGAATATACACTTTTTTCTAACATACCACAATAACAACTCTCATCTACACTCAGTATAATAACACATCAGCCGGAATTAACACTTTCTCTGTAACACAATAACACATCTGGCACAACGCCAAAGTTCCTGCACTCCACCATATGTCCCTGACACTCACACTAACAGTCTCTCTATTAAGATTATAAAAGAGCATTGGACCGCAAAAACGTGACCCAACTTATGAATATACTACATCAGGATGTCCTATTATATGGAGAGTGGTCCAGCCATATAGTTCTAATATCCCACATTCGAGTCACCAGGTGTACAAAATAACTTTGCAAAGACTTTCCGCCCGACTAACCTATCCCACTATAAATAAATATTCGCATCATTTGAATCATTTCTCAGCTGAGCGAGCCGTCTCTGTCTCAAAATAATCATAATACGATACGGTCATATTCGATGAAATCTGATCTCTCATTTAGCGATGCCCCTGTGTCCTGCCGTCGTCCACTTAATTGGGTTATAATTTATCCTCACGTCCATACGGCGTTTCTCATAATATTCTTTAATCCATAATTAGAGATTATGATATTGATTGGGGATAGGTGCGGAAAAGAGACGGAGAGAGGTGGAAAAAAGGTAACTGGAGGGGGATAGGGGTGATGTGAGAGGGTGACAGTGTACGCTGGTAATCGAATCATGATTCATGACCCAGGAATGTACACAATTTACACTCCCCGCAAGTCTTTAGTCTGTGTGGTATAATATAATACAGTGTGTGTGTGTGTGTGTGTTTGAGCTTGTGTTTTTTTGAGAGCGTGTATGTTTGTGTGTGTGTGTGTGTTTGTGTGCGTGCGTTTGTGTTTTCGAGCGCGAGTGTTTGTGTTTGTGAGAGCGCGTGTGCGACGCGCGTGTGTGTGTGTCTNTGTGTGTCACTGATGATCCGATACAATCACAAAGAGGGGATGCCGTATCACCACGAAACAAGAGACTGCATCACGCTATTGTATCCGGTAAGAAGGTATTTCAAGGATCCACATTTTTGATTTTTGACTAAAAGTTGACCCAAAATGTGAATCCATTTCTCTCTTGTTAGATCATCACTCCATCACAATCCAATGTTGAGGACAAGAATGAGATGATGTCATTGTGATACATGACATCATGACACATGTGCTATACAATTCATAAGTCATCACATATGACTTATCATATACTCCAGGGAACGGTCCTCAATTTTTACAAAATCCTCATCAATCGATTACCTCGAGCTCCCGTCCGATTATCCAAAACCGTCCCTATTGGCATGACTACAAGTTTCTGTCCTGAATTTGGCCCTGATCCAAGCAAACCGCAATAAACCGAGAGAGAGAGAGAGAGATCAACGATAAACGAAAACAAAAACACACAGAATATTGGAACTCCAGTATTAGGAAATGTATCTCAGTGATGGTAAACAATACACTCACACACATTGTGATAATAGAACTCATCATTGCTCGCTCAGAAACTAGGTGAAACTAAGTCAGGAGAAATAGATGAGTTCCCAATCGTCCTTAACTTCAAAGAGATTTCGAATAATAGCATTCCAATAATAACATAGGTTTTAAAGTTTTCTTCTTGCTTCAGTTGCGCGATCAAATCAGCCGTGATAAACCCCTCACATAATCCAATGTCCTGAACTTAGACAGATGTCACCACTCCAGAGCACTAATAATATACCAGAGCCGCCTACTAGGATCTTTCATCCTTGACGTGTACCATAACACACCCATCTGAGTTAAGGTAGCTTATATCTTGACATTTATGATTGACGGGAGTTAAACAGTCAATGATTGTGTGTGATTTTGGTCCCCCTGGATATCGATATAATGTATGGTGAAGTCATACCTAGTAACCATTCTTTTTATCATAGGCCATAGCTTTAAATTATCCAAAAGTATCGAGAGAAACGTTCAAAATACCTAAGTGATTTCATAAACACTTATCTAGACATTAGGAAGGTCTGACTAAGATGATCTACAGCGGAGTATCATTAAACTCTGTAACATTTACCAGGTCTATTAGATCCTAAGATTGCCTTACACTCATCTTCCCACACGTGACATGATATATTCCTCATATACAGAGCCAAATATACAGTCAGGGAATGAGCACTCAAATTATTACAAACTCTGATAAAGCCGAAATGACGTACTTACTTTCATACCCTCCCACACACACACTTACAAATATTAACTCACACAATAGTCTGTACACTCACACAAACACACTCACGCACATACACACTCACACATACACACACTCTCCCACACACTCACACACACTCATACACACTCCCACTCCCACACGCACACACACTCACACACTCACACTCACACCATGACACTTTCTGATCCCCCCATCACCCGCTCTCATTAGATTAGCCTCCCAACTGATAACCTAATTAGATACACCCAACACAACAAATCATATTCTGGATAGGAATTATTGCATAAATCTTGTGACATTTTCCCATGTCTCCCACAGTCCTGCTGTATCTCTTTTTCATTCAAAGTGTAGGATCAAATCTAATTAGTGGCGAAGAACGGAAGAAGAAAAAATATCGAGAAGCTACAAATTTGATCCCTCATTTTCATGATGATGGAAATTCAATCAAAACACGCGTGATATCAGCTCTGGTAGGATGCTACATTCCAGGGATACACACTCAAAGTAAGCAGTTAACTTCCATCACACTCTTGAACCACGTCCTACTATACGCAATGGGCTCTACATATATGAATTATGAAATGAGGTCTTGAAACCGAGCCTTGAATACGTCACTAGTTTGAATGCCTCACAAGGTCCTATAGATAGGTAAGAACATTTCCAAAGTTTTTAAGTCATAATCACTATTCCTATCTGAGAATTCATAAAACCACTCCTGAAATATCAAAGACATCCCTTTTTGTTCTGCAGAAATTCCCAATGTTGCAATTTTCCAAGGAACAAACGCATAACCCATGCCAGCAGCAACAGGTGGCCTCAAATCCAGATCAGCTGACCACTTCAACATTTGAAATCAGTATGATTCTACACAGGGCAGCAGTAATCTAAGTATGGTTTTGCACTCAACATTTCGGAACAGCCCTTTGTCAAACGAATGAGAGGAAATTGGAATAATTTTCTCGAAGTAGTAACCACTAACCATAACAAAAAAGGTGCCATTCCACGATTATATCAAAGTCTTTCAAGAATATTCAGAAATTTCCATGTCAGACCTTCTTGTTTTTCAATGCACATGATATATATATATTTTGTACACAGTGGATTATATGACTGACTAAGGAGTAAGGACTATGATAATAACAGACTTAGAGACTCAGGAATTCGGAACCAGTATTTTCTTTCGTTTTGAGATGTAGAATACATGTAGAATACGTGGAGACAAGTGTGTTTTCAAGAGATGACTTAAGAGCATTACAGTCAAAATAGGATAATTGGACTTTATGCTTACACATAACCTAGTGAGATAAAAAAATTGTTGGATGTTATCGATATTGGGCAATGATAGACAGCTATCGATAAACACGCGCATACATTAATAGATAATTGGATAATTGATAAAAACATACACACATAAACAGGGAGTAATTGGATAATTAGGTCCTCTAATGTAAAGTTCTGTATGTGTTTGGTATTGGATGTATGGTTGGTAGGTATATCGATGAAGATCATCAGTAGTTTTATAATTAACGATCTAGGTATGAGGTCCAAATCACTGCAGTCATGGTTTCAACTGCATTATCATCAAATTTTGGCAGTATTTCCTTGATATCTGATCCATGGAGATTTTATAAGCTTGAAGTTCGAGAGGTGTGGAACTCCTTCATAAACAAGATAGAATGGGTCTCAGATGTAAACAAAAGATCTGGATAGCCCACTAACATCCTTGAACAATGGGTGGTATCCATTGTGACTTACACAAAACATACACAGACCTTACATTCCACACACCCTAGGCATTGTGTACCAACTAGCTACCAGTCAACAGTATACATAGTGTAAAGTGAGTGCAACTAAGCGACTTGTTCAATTTGAAAAGTATATGTGTGTTCGTCTGTCAGCTGTTTCAATGCAAGTAAGTGCAATTGTGTGTCTGTGTGTATGTGTGTGTGTGTGTGTGTGTCTGTGTGTGTGTGTGTGTATGTGTGTGTGTGTACCCATACTAATCAAACACTATAATTACCCCACTCTCTCCATAGTCCAGGGGATTAATAGTACCCCCTCTTCCCCCGTTCTCTCTGGACATCTGTTTGGGGGTGAATAATTATACCACATATTATTCTCTCATTAGAACACCATGGAATAGATCTCTGCTATGATTGGCTAGTGAGACACAGCTCAGTGAACTGTGATTGGTTAGTGAGGCACAGCTCAGTGAATTGTGATTGGCTAATGAGACACAGCTCAGTGAACTGTGATTGGCTAGTGAGTTTAAGGGCACACAAGTCGGTTACCATTAGTTGAAACATCCAACACGTGACTTAGTCAAATCACGAACAGTTAGTCACGTCAGAAAGAGATTTAGGAAGTAAATCAGAGCAGCTTTCGAATCCTTTCTGGAATTTCAAAACCACATCTCAATCATCCCCTATCTTTCGGCAATATTTCTCTCCCAATTCATTCCTGATTCCAAAACAACAACAAAACCGATGAAAACAACACAAACACAGTGTTTGTTTCTATCCTACTAATAGCAACACTTTTCAACACTTTAACCCCCTTGAGAGTTGAATGTGACACATAAACACTACTCAACGCTGCATTATTAAACCTAAGTTCCTGGTCACAGTTTGGAGTTTAATACCGCGTTTAAAATAACATAAAACCCGGATTAAGATGTGAAATAAGTCCGATAATCTTGATACTAAAATATGTAACGGTTGAGCGCGCTTATGACAGGTTTTGTTTAAAAAGACCGATTCAATTTGAGTTTGAGTAGGACGGTACTTGATTTATGAGTAATGACTGTACCATTGTACCAACCAATACTGTAAGTTTGATTCTATTCTTAAATCGTACTTTCATTCAGCAATGAAGGCTGTTCATTGAAAAAATGTTTCTGGAAAGATCATTAACGTGCACATTTTTTCGTGTATACCATGATTCATACACACAAGCTCACACGTCATACTTCAAATCATCACTGACGTACACGCGTTTAAACTTCCAGTAGAACTCGCCTGACTATTTCACAAGACTATAGTTGCTACTCCACATTGAGTATGACATCAGTCTCCATTTAACAACATCACAGGTATACCTATTCTCAGAGAATAGTTGACACACGCATGTATTGTATTTTCTGTTGGCAGATTGCCGACTTGAAACTACTTATCGTCTGGTAAATCGCCAACTGTTCACTCACCAGGTTTCTTCTTCTTTCTGTCCCTCAGCCTGTCCAGTAATGCGTCTTCTTCTTCTCTGAAATTAGGGCGCTAATTGTTGTAGTTGTGTATAATTGTGACAGTATTTGTACAGTTGTACGTGAAATGATGTGTTGGTGGTTGTATGTGTATGATTTGACGATATGTGCTTGTTTTGATCAAGGAAAACAAATTTATATTCCTCGATACACACATGTTGAATTGAATTTTCCCAGGAAAGGACGAACTGATAAGATGACTTTCAAATTCACGATAAAAACTTGATACGACCAATATTTGGTCCCCCGCAGCCGCCCTAAAAACACATATGCTATTTTGAGCGCATACAATTTTTCGTGCATATCAAGGTTCATATCTAGTCACAATCATGTGACGGAAAGACAATTAAATTGGCAGTCGTTACTGAAGACTTGTTCGTAACATCGCAGAAGAATTGATTCAAAAAACACAGAAAACTCTAACTTCCCTCCAAATAATTTCACCCATGTTCAAACTGATTGATATGAAAAAACAGATTGATATGAAAATAGGTCTTCTAACTTTTATTCGCATAATTTTACCCATGTTTATTAAAATGAAATCATATGAAAATAGATCTTGGAACACAATATGTGATGATCGAAAACTGGATGCCTCGTTCCAACGTATTTAATAAATTAACAACTGATGAAACTGCGCACTCTCTCTCTCTTCCCTCAGCATTAAAAGCAACAGNCCGCTCTGTCACAGAAGTTGATAGCCTAATCACACATTCACAGGTATACCTATTCTCAGAGAATAGTTGACACACGCATGTATTGTATTCTCTGTTGGCAGATTGCCAACTTGAAACTACTTATTGTCTGGCAAATCGCCAACTGTTCACTCACCAGGTTTCTTCTTCTTTCTGTCCCTCAGCCTGTCCAGGAGTGCGTCTTCTTCTTCTCTGAAATTAGGGCGTTAATTGTTGTAGTTGTGTATTGTGAATGTATTTGTACAGTTGTACGTGAAATGATGTGTTGGTGGTTGTGTGGGTGGTTGTATGTGTATGATATGTGCTTGTTTTGTTCAAGGAAAACCAATTTATATTACTCGATACACACATGCAAAAATTGAATTTTCCCAGGAAGGGACGAACTGATAAGATGACTTTCAAATTCACGATAAAAACTTGATACGACCAATATTTGGTCCCCCGCAGCCGCCCTAAAAACAAATATGCAATTTTGAGCGTATTCACTTTTGCGGCATATCAAGGTCTAGATCTAGTTACAATCATGTGACGGTAAGACTTAAGAGTAAGACAATTAAATTGGCAGTCGTTACTGAAGACTTGTTCGTTACATCGCAGAAGAATTGATTCAAAATGACATAGAAAACTCTAACTTTCATTCGCATAATTTTACCCATGTTTAAAATGAAATCATATGAAAATAGATCTTGGAACAGAATATGTGATGATCGAAAACCGGATGCCTCGTTTCAACGAATTTAATAGATTAACAACTAATGAAACTGCGCTCTCTCTCTTCCCTCAGCATTAAAAGCAACAGATCCAAGTTTGTCGCAATAAATTATAAGCATCAGAGCTGGGATGTTGTTGATGTCTGGGGGAACACACACACACAAGGAGAGTATAATTAGTGCAAGCCTATCATCAGGACGCGCTCTGGCGGCAAAGTATCTATATATGATTGTCACCCCCGTATTTTGATTGATTGTCACCTTGCCAGGATATACTACTCCAAAGGTAAATAGTGGGGATGGTGGTGTGTCAATGAAACGTTAATGATTTGAGTGATTGTCATTGGATCGAGGGAGTAGTTTCAAACTTAACATGTACACAACGACATTCCATCATTTTAGGTTTTAAAACTGCGGTATCACTCATTTCACTTTTCTCCAAAGAATTACTCCATGTCTCTGACAATTTTTTAAACCAGAAACAAATATCACAGTGTCCCAAGGAAGTTCTTGACAAGCTTCACCCAGTGATCATGGTCAACAGCCAGGTCCCCCGACCCCTTCACCATTGCAACTTTCACATTCCCCGGCACACCCTGCCTCAACATCTTCTCACATACCGATCTACTCTTCACTTCCCCTTCTCCATACACCACTAGGAGCGGAATTCGACAATTTGATGAGGGATTGACTAGAGTGTCGGTTACTATTTGAGGGATGGTTGTTGGAGAGATATTCACCCAACCTGATAGCTGGGGCTTGTCCTCTTCAAGAAGGGGTAGGATGTAGTTACTGCTTGTCCCAAGAGAGACACCCACAACTTGTTTCCTGGAGGAGGAATGACCGTTGGATATCTGCACTTTGTGCGAATTATCTTCCTCACCGTCTATCCTCATGAAATTCCCCTCATCCTCCAGGTCAATCTCATTCTCCTCCCTACCTATCTCATCCATTACCCCACGAATCACATCCCCCTTATTCCTAACACTACCCCCTGGCAACCCCACGACCACAGCTCTGTGTCCGCCACTCTGTAACTCTCGGACACTCTTCCTCCACCCATCCTCCCACGCAATCAGACTGTCCAGAGACGGAACACTGGTGAGTGACGTCATTGATGAAGATGACGTCATCACGCCGGACGTGCTGGTTGTCATGGTAGCAGAGACGCTGCGTCGACCACGGAGTATAAGAACTGTGTGGACTGGACGGGCAAAGGGTCTTCCGTCCGTTATTTTCACGGGGAGACCACAAATGTCGACCACTCTCTCTGTGATTTCCATGCTCTGGAAGGATGGTCTGGAGTATGAGAGAGGGTGCAGACACGGATTGAATTAAAGAAGAATGTTCTTGGCACGTCTTAGAAATTTTATTAACATAAATTCGAATTATTTCACTACACACATCGCATAATTTAATTTGACCATCGCTACGCATACTACAACGAAAAACACAGGAGATTCTTCAAATAACCGGCTATCGACATTTATATCGAAATGTCAAGCATTCGATAGATCCCTTGCTAGAATTTAAATGAAGTTGTTTTAAAGAAACAATAGTCACATGACTGATATAAATCGGCACAAATTACTTACGAAAATTTAAGTTTAGTCTCTGCACGAATTGAAAATATCTGTATTGCAAGAGCAGTCATGCTCAACAACAAGAAAACTAAACGACGGGGTAAATTTACATTGCAGTAAACATTAAGGAGGCTACTAACCAAAACTAACAATAACCCACATCAGTTACTCAGACACACTACAGCTTGATATGAGGTAAGCGAAGCATTGTAATTTGACCATTTGACATAGCTTCATGAACTTTCATTGCACATTTTGTATTATTGGGATGCATGTAATTATTGCAGCAATATGATGCAAGAGGGCAGCAAAAATATTTAGATTCTTTCGATGGATTGGCAGTGGGAGAAATGTACATAACAATTTGTATATTGTACAATGTACAATATTGTCAAGAGAAAATTTGGAAAAGTTAATCTGGAGAATGAGATGGTCAAACATAATTTTCAGCATGTCAAAACATTTCACCATGAGAACATTCAGGTCATCTATCATATTATTATACATGTGACGTTATAGGCTAATAATACACCTCAAGTTGGCTCGGCCAGTTTAAAATTTGAATGCCACGCAAGCTGGCAGAGGTAAGAGTAAATTCTAGCGAAGCAATTTCCTTCTTTGCAAGTCTTCTCTGCTGAAATATTATTGTTTACCAACAAGAAACACGAAGAAAAAGACAAAGGGTAAGTGTAACCTACTCGAGGTTGTCAAAGATCTGAAGGTCGCTGTTTCCGTTGGTTTTCAGTGAAATTCCCAAGACTTGAGCATCAAGGGATGATATTGTCATCGTCAGCTTGTCCAAAGAGAAAGAAAATGTTAAATCACTAGACTCAGAAAACCGACTCGGAACTAGAAAGATTAAAAGTACAACTGGTACAAGACCAAACAAGACCCAGGCGATACATCCTAACTGCAAAAATTGCAAAATTCTGCAACATGCACTTATACTGCGAAACCCAGTGATCGAATCTCCATCAAGCACACAACGAAAGCTATAGGACCGCAATGAACAATCTATCAATCACTAAAGTAACTTCATTACAATACAAGTATGTAGCGCCATCTATCACCACTATTACAAAATAACAGTAGTAGGTAGTAGCAGTATCAAACGTAAGTTGTACCTAGTAACTAAGTCCTAAGTAGTGGGGGAAGCGTGATAGATGGGTAAAGTACTGATAATGGACACATATAATATTCAATCGAAACCCCCATCCCCGCTAGCCTCTAGATGACAATATGCATTTGTCTGAACTGCTTCTTCTAGCTGCACACCCAGTCATATTTCATGGTGGTATATCACATGATTTATTGGACGAGTAAGAGCAATTATCGGATTTATCATCAGATATATTGATTCGCAATGATTGATTGAGATTTTCAAAGATTATAATAAAATTTGGAAACCCGTAGGTACTACCTACTCATTTCACATTTTTTCGTTATCCCATTTAAAAAGTCCAATATTTAGTGTCAAATATTTTGTCGGGCTACATAACTATTAACTATTAAAATTCTTATTAGTTGTCCTGAGTACATAAACTCCTGAGTACCAATTTCCACTTTGTACACAGATCTCCTCAGCTATCGACTTTTCTCTCTCCCTCCTCCCTCTAATACTCTAATAATAGCTCACCCCCTCTCTCCCTCTCCCTAGCTATTATAACTCCAGGGTTAGAGATCCATGGGGCAAGGTGGGGTCGAGAGAGAAAGAGAGAGAGAGTACACGCAGAGCATATTTGTATAGTCCATGGTCCTATTACTAGGGATTGAGTGGGTACACTCATTATGATAATCAATACTAGTATGCTGCATACTCAGGGTTGCTTAACACATTCTTGGCTGTGTCTGGGATAGAAATAGGTATAGGGTGTGACTAATTAGTTCATAGTTTGGAGTTTTGCCAAAAGATGGCTTGGGGAAACCTGGATCAGTGAAACTTAGGTAGAATATTTTGAGCTCGGTTTCGCTGCACTTTGGTAAATTTTTTACCGCTGATCACAATTCGAGGGACTACATTTACTCTCTGAATCCCATCCTTTGAGGATTGAGTTTGGGATATTCAAATTCCACACCCTCCCTCCCCCCTAATGACCTCCATTCTCGCAACCCCTCAAACAATATCAGCTCATTAGCCCTTGAGGTGTTGATGAACATGTTTTGCGCCAACCACCGACAGAAAACACCAAATATATACACGTGATTTAAAACATGACATGAAAACGTGACCAGGCTGACACGTGACATTTGGTTGACATGAAATCAAAGAAGTTTCAGGGTTCCCTGAGAGACTACATAATATACATGAGTGCCGAAATTCTCTACCATATGCCGAAATAATATTTTGGATGTCTCATCAAAATAACTCCATCATCTAATAGTGGCCAGTGGTGTAGGTTTACAATTTAATCTGATTAAACATAAGGTGCCAGGTTGATGCTGAAGATCGGTTGTATATTTGTGTGAATGAGGTCGTGTGTGTGTGTGTGTGTGTGTGTGTGTG
>CAMPET010000170.1:34566-45164 GCA_946803715.1 Beroe ovata | reverse complement strand
CCACGCCCACCCCGAAATGAGGCCTTATCACCCCCGACCGAATGTGAACGTTTGTCAGGTGTGATAGAGGAGACCTTTAGGAGTAAGTTGGTGGTGGAAAACTTTGGTTACAAATTTTTTCCAGGTTGAGGCTATTTTTTGGATTTAATTCCCTTACTAAATGGGAAGATTTCAACGTTATTGTCTGATATCTTGGGATCAAATGAAGGCCTCTGAAACAAACAAAATGGCCTCAAAATACCTCTTGGAACTCAGTATCACAATCAGTTGAAATCTCCATATTTGCGACGCACGTTGCAACCCGTCTCTGAACGTCTACCGACAGCAAAGTCTGACAGAATGGTACTTCTTCGTGCCAGCTGCCTTCATTATCGCAGTGCAGGAGAGTGTGAGCCCCAACCAACTGGTAACCATGGTTGCAGGTGAGTTGAGCACTGGTCTGGTTGGACACCACTCTACCGTTCTCCAGATACAGCTCCGGACATTCTGGTAGATTACGAGTACGATCAACCATTCTTGTAAATCATTTTGCTGACGCCGGTGATTGACAAGAGCTTGATGACCACGCCCTTACCAGGATAGCACGCCGCCACACCGTGCACAACTCTACAAAACTGGTGATGAGGGCACGCCTCCAGCACACCACATGTTGTGGGCACGCATTGAGCCGCCCCTGACCACTGCCCACTGTTATCACACGTGACTGTGCCGTATCCTAGCAACGCATAACCCTCGTCACATGATATGGTGGCAGCGGTGTTGTTGCTGCGTACAGCTGTACCGTATAGGATCTCAATCTCCGGACACACTGAGGAAAAGTTCAATGGTTAGGACATATCTTGTTATTTAAAGTATCCACAACTATGTGATTCGTGTTAACAGTTTATCTGACAACACTTCGTTGTCACGGTAACAGCCCATGTCTAACCTTTGTAACAAGCTGGACGTCCATCATCCCCCAATGCACAATAATAAGCATCATCGCATTCCCACGTTTCACACGTGTGTAGTACGCAAACTGGAGCAGGGCTACTCCACTCACCATTACTGCACTCGGACACTACCTCACCGACCTGACAAGGTGAGGAAAAGAGGGAGAAAAGGTGAGGAAAAGAGGGATGAGAATTGATAGTAAAGTATCAAGAAGGTTTGTGATCAATTCTACACTCGGATCGTTTAAATTTTATGAAAAATTTTCGCCGATTCTTTCACTGTGATACGAACTAATTCTAATCCTACCTAGATTTCTTACCAATTTGTGAGTAGGGAGACATGAGAATGCCAAGAGAGCTGTTTTAGTTTCTACACTCCCATTTGCAGGAGCATCAACGTCAGAACATTCTGAGCAAAGGGATTCGAAGTGAAGAAATGACCTTTGTAAGTCCATGAAATTTCGGTAATTAAAATCGATCGAAAATCAGGGATCCATCATAAATGTCGCAACAATATATCTGTCGCGTTGGCATAATTGAACATGGTACTAACTCGGCAAGCACGTTGGAACGCCATCCCGCATATCACAATACATGAGCGAGGGGCACGTCCACGAGACACAATCATGAGGTAGACACCGCGGNAATGAAAAGTAATGCAGTATTCATTCAGAACAATACCAATGTACCTGTTACATGAAGATTGGGTGCATTTTGATCTGTTTTAAGCAATGATCCAAACGTAAATGAAAACTTGAATATTGCACTAGCCACCATGTGAAGTACACTGTATTCCACAATCTAGCATGGAATCAACAGTCTACATGTAATCTAAACATATGATGTGGAAGTCCAGTCAAATAGTTGTCTCCATTCTTGAGTATCATAATTCAATCCCAACATCTTTTGGCATTAGAATGTCAATGATCTGAATGAAATGTTGTAATTATCTTCAAACTGAAGTGATAGTTATTGGGGCTAAAATTTGTGGGATCCTGCCACAGAGTTTCTCTGGGATTTATCTTCATAACCAACACACAGCATTTCTTAATGCATTATTGTATTACTATATCATCTGATCCAATTCACTGGAATTTGAAGTTTCTGTAATTGCAGAATGAGATAGTTGCCACTTAGCAATGTTCTTTTTAATCTGCTTCAGCTGGCTTTTCATCAGCAACAGTTGCAGGCTTATCTTTGGCCGCTGGTGGAGTGGCAGGCTTCTCTTCAGCTGCAGGTGGAGTGGCAGGCTTTTCTTCAGCTGCAGGTGGAGTGACAGGCTTTTCTTCAGCTGCAGGTGGAGTTGCAGGCTTTTCTTCAGCTACAGGTGGAGTGGCAGATTTCAGTACTGCTGTGTCTGAAGCATTTTGATAGATAGGTTAACAAAGGGAACATATCTGGAAGCATCATTTAAATTCTATTATAAAGAGGGTAAACGAAGAGTCATGATGAGAAGTTAGAATACCTTCTCGTAACTGGAGCTGTTCCTCGAAAAACGTTGCTGAGTACTTCAAAATATCCTCAGGTTGTTCCTTCAGGACTGCCCTGGCCAGGGCCTCCAAGAGGTTCTGGAACCCATTAGGAATCTTGATGTTGGTGGGTGCATAAGGAACAGACATGTTCTGATAGAGAATCTAGTAAAATATTATCGTTTTGAAGGAAGGGGATTCTGAATTGATGAGCATTTCACTGGAAATTTCATGTGTCATCAACAAGTAATCGAGGCATAACAAGGATACAACTCATCTGAATTCAAGTAAATCAAAAAGTACTAGAAGTATTGCAAGGCTAGATACAAGTTAACCAACAACAGACCCACACGAGCGTATTCCAAGCAAGTTCTATAATATAGCCATGAAGTGCAAGTCCATATTATATACAGTAATACAAACATGCATTCTTTCATCTCGTGCTGCGCGGTAGACTGCTACTACTGAGCAGTTGTCATAACAAAACCACGTGAAACGTGTTCATGATTTCGTGTAATTTCATGAGACACTTACTTGGCAAGCATCATAGATATCAAAGATGTTTATCAATAAGCAATGAGAATCTGTGTTGCATGGAGTGTAATAGATCACCCACAAGGATCAATTCTTTAAGTATTCGAGAAAGTGAACTTAAGGAAAGCCTCATTTGAGTATCCACCTAGAGATGAACGATTTAGATCACAAAATGTATTGGAGGATAATCTATTCAAGATTTTTTAAAGAATTGAGATAATTTAACCTATGATATCGCAAGCATGAGCTGCTGGGAAGCTAGACATCTGCAAAATGAAATTAATTTTGCAAAAAAGTAAAAACTGTCCCTAGTCGTGCAAGTCGCACACGTTTAAAACAACATGATTCAGCAAATGATTACGGGATATGTGATATATTAAAGTGTATCACGTACACTGTAATGTTTTATGTGTGCACAGCATATTGTAGTGATATGATGTAGACTATATTGATTACCAATGAAACAAATGATCAAGCATCAAGCACAAAATCTGCACTTTTTAATCCCGTACTTGCAAGCAATTATAGCAATGACAAGACTTCAGAAAATTGAATATTTATTAATGTTTTTGGAGATTTTTAAAGAGATGGGTGGGAAAAGAATCGACGACAAGAAAAACCGAGAAAACTCTCCTCAGTCAATTATTCCTTTTAAGGCAATCAATTAGAATTCTTCTGAGGGAGAATGATAAATTCAAACGAAAGCAGGAGGAGAAAGCACAAAAAGCAGTGAGAGAGTGAGAGTAAAGTGCTGCAGCAGAGTACAAAAGCTCCATGGATGTTACCTGATACTGGTAAAGGCAGTATTGTCCCTTTGGTTTCCATGACAACATTATGGTGTTCTGCCATGTAATCACTCCTTCTCTCTCTCACTCAGTGTCAATGTGATAATAGTATTAGCGAATGGGGCTGTATGAGCAGGTGGTTTACCTTCCACAATGTGCTGACTGATGGGAATTGTGGCACGAACGAGAACCTAATATAAAATAATTGTGAATTCCACGCTCCCTAAGTTCTATTAAAAGTGATTAACGTTTCTGTGAATGATCTGTCAGGGTGTCTGGGTAGAATGAATGTCCATCCTAATGTAATAAAGCTGTCATTTTAGACCTGGGTATAGAAAACGTTCATCTTAATGAGATCTCTGATTGCAATTATGAGCATGAAATTGCACGACATAAAGTCATGCGGCGGGAATCAGGCTCACAAGACACACCAAGCCTATTTCCAAGACCCAAGTCTTGCTAGGTAAGGCACTAGGGAATACAAGAAAAGTACTGTTATTAAGAGAGGACCAATGCACACGGCAGATCAATATTATAATATGTACTGGCTCTCAAATGGGAGTTCTATATGAGAAGGTAGATGTAGGTATAGATAATTGCTGCAGCTGTACGTGATAAAGCTTGAAGGAGAGTGCGTGCCTCTGGGATTATTGCAACGCCAATCATGAGGTAATTGGTTTCAATTGACTATTTTGTGATGAGGTCGGAAATAGACAGCTTTTAATTGAGGTATAAAAAAGCTAATCATGTGTGAAAAACGCAAGCGCTCATGTCTCATTATTTACCCAAGACGAAATTGCAACGCAGGCAATTACGAATTATGCACAATGGATGAATGTTGCCATTTCAAATGTTCAAATGCATCATCATTTGATGCGTGGTAACGGATTATTTGGGAATTTGAAACGTCCATTCAATCAGCGGGGTGGATTAAATAACATGTTTAAAATTCATGGTAGAACTCCAAGGAATTGTTTTATAATTATCGTGCTCAAATTTCGACTGCAGTTTTTGCAGTCGAGTTGAGTTTTTCCCGGTCAATGAATGAAATGAATTATCACAATATCACAGTCATGAGTATGCTGATTTCACGGTACCATGAATAATGAATTCACATTCAAATGCACATATCGTTTAATCATATTTTCAAATATCTCACAAAATTCAATCATAGAATAATCGCCCATTCATCTATTCATGTAACCACAAGAAAGATCAAAATTTCGAAATTCATTTGAATGAATTGATCAGTGGAATTATCATGCTTATCTTCAGATATTCTAAACGGACTCAAATTACTTCCATCTCTCTCTAAAACCAAATTTACATCCACTAGATGTTTCAGGACTCTTTGACAATTTACCTACCATATTTTGGAACTGGAAGTTTGGATTTCCTATCACATCCATTTTCAGGGGATTTGTTCAACCCGAAAGTCTTCCGATTCAAATTAGGGGACGCAATTTCGCTGACCGGATCATCAGCCGACTCCTTGAATTTAACTGCCCTCACAGTCCGTGGGCTGTCCCCCGATTTCCCATCAATCAGCGGAATGTCACGTGACTTTCTCTGGCTCGGAGGTGAAAGCATGGATCTATCTGGTTTCATCACAACCACATCCCTACTCGTTGATCTGACAGGGAGACCTCTCCTTGACATTGCCGGACTTCCACCGTGATCAGCGGTGCTCATCATAGGACCCGAGGACGATTTGGATGGTGACCGAGCCAGACCGGTTGTTGTTTGTGATTTGCTATGTCGGTCACGTGGTGAACTGGTTGCAGAGGAAGGGGTGTATGATTTGCGGGCGGATACTGGGGAGTAGATTTTCCGTGCAAGAGCTGGAGACATTGGTGTTTTTGGAGTGTTCAGTTTAACGGGAGAAGGTTTTGTTGGTTTGGGAGGAGTCAGGTTACTCAGAGCTGGTTTCGGTATTCTGGATGATCTGGGAGAGAGAGGGGAGGATTGAGCTGGTATATTTTGCGACTTCTTCCTCGTTTGGGGCGAGGAAATCGGCGATCCTAGAGCTGCAGTAGTGTTTTTCGTTGAGAGATATCTGGTGCGATTAATGATAGCGGAATTCTTTTTATCTTGGTCTCTCTCTGGAGTATCTGACTTTATTGTTGTAGGTATGCCAGATTGAACCCGTGTCGATCGAGTTATTTGTGGTGATCGCGGTAGCTTACTGGCTGCTTTAGGACCATCACTATTCTGGAGATTTCTAGTCTTGGTTACCATGTCTGTTCCCTTGCTCCCATTCCCCTCAACCTCACTCCCCCTTTTCCCACTCTCAGTGCTCCCCCTGCTCCCAGAGCTACCACTGACGGAACTCCTGATACTAGCACTGTACGATGGTAAACTACTCGCCCCTCTCTCATTGGCAATTCCTGTGAAATCTGGCTTCATTCTCAGTTCCAGAGATCGGGTATTATTCGGTATTTCCTCCGAACTGACTTTCTCTGGAATTTTACTATTCTGAGGGATTTTGCTGGGGATTCCGGTCTGTTTTTGCAGTGCCACGGCGACGGTTGAGTTAGTTTTCCCATATGGAGCTCCTTGAACAGCTACGCTATACGGGGGAGGGTCACCTTTAGGTTTACCCCCCATTTTACCAGAGTAAC
Organism: Beroe ovata; assembly: GCA_946803715.1. Lineage (NCBI taxonomy): Eukaryota > Metazoa > Ctenophora > Nuda > Beroida > Beroidae > Beroe > Beroe ovata. Next base: position 38,823 of record CAMPET010000170.1, on the reverse strand, counting down.
TGGATAGTTTGGAACGAGTAACAAGCGATATTTCCGTCGAGATTCCCGAATCTTCCTCCTTTCCCGAATCTTCTTCCCCTTTTTGTGATGGAATTTGAGCTGAGATGTGACTATTTGCAGTGGTTTCTGGAACACCAGAGCTACATTTAACTGACATCGACTCAGATGAAGGTGTATCGAAAGAGTCTGAATATGAATGATCTAGATTGTCAATTTCATCTAAGGATCGCTGTTTATTGAACTTGTTACTATTTGAACTTCCGTTAGCCAGTTTCTCATCGGATTGACCATTCATCGATGATGCTTTCCCGTCCTTGTTGCCATCATTCTGTAAACGATACTCATCATACTTGTGGAGCAAATTATCAATTTCTGTAAGATCCTTCTCGTACTGATTAAGGTCTAACCCCCTGACACGATCATGTTTGGAGGAATCTACAGATACTATGGAGGGTGAAGATCGTCCTGAATTCTTGTGGTAGGGAAAGTTGACTGTCGGTCGATCGGAAGTGAAATCCCGGGTGGGAATCATTACGTCTGAGATCGATAGCGAGGTCCTGAAACGGCGTGAATTTGAAATCTAGTTGCGTGAGCAATCAAAAACTTCAATCTTAATTAAGTTCCCGTTGAGAACATGCTACCAGTACTTAGCTCCGCCCAAAACATTGATTTTCAGGTTAAATTTTACTCAACGTCTCAATCTTACGCGGTATTTGTTCCCGAACTGAGTTTGAGTAGTGGAAGTTCGACGTTGTCGAATCGGAGATCTTCTAGCGAGGATGTTTCGGACGGCGAATGTTCTGTGATAGAATGAAAGTCAGCAAAAACTAGTTTCGAAAAATCATGACATCTTGCCACTCGTCAAAAACTGTAAAGAAAACAGTTCATGTCGCCAATCCATACAGCGATATCGAACTAGCCTATCGCACTAAACAACCAGCAAAACGAATCACAAAATATATATCACAAATTACCCTCTTCTTCTTCCTCCTCATAAATAACACCACCACCATCCTGTTCCTGCTCCATGAGTCGTTCATTCTCGGCGAAACTATCACCCAGCGATCCGAGGATGGATGCAAGGACTCGCTCACTCTGACTCAACATGTGTGTCGCCTCCACCTGACTGATTCTCTCGGAGCACATCGAGAATTTGTCGCTATCCTCTTCTTGTTCACTAGCATCTAAGCTGAGAAGGAGTGAGTGATTGGGGAGGAGTGGGGGTTATGTCAATAATTAGACTAATTAGGGGTGAAGATCTGAGGATCAGTGTATCATGAGGGATAGAGAAAATAATGTGTGATAGAATAAGAATGTACTAGCGATCAGTATTAGAGAGTACTATTGTTCTACATAGTTCATCAAGCGCTGCTAGTAAAATAGCGACTGATTGAAAAGTTTAAATCGTACCAGGTACCTGCACAATCTATTTTACATATTTCTTCTCACACATCAGAACTTCGAGAAAACTAGAATTCTCCGAAAAAACAGATTCCCACACTCACTGTCCACTTACCCGCCAGCATCATACAGTTCCTCCTGAAGTGTCATTGCAACGTCAGACAGGTCGGAGTCAGTGAACGGGTCAGATTCCTCAGGCAGAGGATCAGCTGCAATGTCCCTGGAAATTGGGGAGGGGTGATAAAGTGGCGGTCCCTGATATGATTGTAACGGGTGTTTTTTGATTCTTAAGTTATATCCAACGGAGAAATTCGTTAGAATTATCGAAAAATGTGTGATAGTTGACTGAGAAAAAGTTTAAAATACCAGTCGCGATCAAAGGCTACCCATGATCACACCCATTGTCTCCAACTCACTTCTCACACAACTCAGCATCAGTACAGATTACCTCCATGCTATCTAACTCCCTCTCCTCCTGGTCATAGGACGATGTGACGTCATAAACTCCTGGAGTCAGGAAATCACTCCTCGAATCCTCCTCTTCTGACATTGACTCGACCATGTCGCTGTAGTTGAGAAAAGTTCGGATTTTGTACTTCGTTTCGAGGCGATTCAGGTCGCTTTTTCGTGGACGAGGCGGTTTTTTCTTCGGTGTTTTCTGCTTTTTCTGGAATTCATCCAAAACTTTTCGGATCTCAACCAGTTGTTTAGTGAGATTACTGATTGTTAAGTCTCTGGCATCTGTTTCAGCTTTGGTATAAAACCGTATATTTGCGGGTGTTTTGGCGGATGTTGTTTTCGCAGCTTTTTCAGCCACAACCTTATCCATACGTTTCTGTATCATGGATTTCGTCCTCTTGTAAACTGGACTGGTGTCGAGTTCTCGTCTTGTACGCTTCACGTTTGGGATCGGGGGATTTTCAGCTCCGAGGAGGGCTTCTTTTCGGGTTGTCAAACGAGCTTCGATAAGCGCTCTTATTTCATTTCTCGCTCGTTCGCTATCACTTTCAACCATGCAAACCATACTCAGAATATGCGATGTTTTCCAACAATCCAATGCCTGTCAGCAACGAAACATGCCCGTCGACGGCAAGGTAAAATAGCATAACCAATAGCAAGTTGAACTATGTCTTAGTATCGAGTTACAATGTCCAGGGGCTTAGGTAGCATCTTGGATTGATACACAGGGCAATACACGTATATATTCGCTTAAGGGTATTANTTTGACTATATGGTTGGAAAGTGCGTTAAATTTGCTTTCGGGCGTAAGAGGGACATTTTTCGCTATCTTGCAAGCATCATGTCGTAAAGCGCATCCTAAAATGGCCTATTTTCCGCAGTCGCGAATTTGAAATTGACCAACTTGTGACGTCATTATGACGTAATCGGAGTGCAAGTAAACACTTTGAAAGGGTAGTTTTGAAAAGCCCTATCTCTCTCCTTCATAATGCTGTATCGGTAGTCAATGTATTTTGCTTAGTTCAAAAGTTATGGCCGTTTGAAGAGGGGTCACTTTTAATAAAAAAGTGTCCTCTCTCTGTATATATCTCTCTATATATATGATCGTAACCCTTTTTAACAAGAACACCCTCGATTTTGGCGATTTCAAGTTGCGATAACTTTGTCATTTTTTATCCGATTGACTTGAAATTTTGGTTGCTGCCTCTCTATGGTCCAAATAGACGGGATACAAAGTTTCATAACAATCGAATAAATATAAGCGTTGTTATTGATAGTCGAAATTCGGCGAATCCGTAAAAACATATAGTAGGGTCTGGCAAGCTTCACAGCTTTTCGCGCGTTACATAAACGCATAAAGCTCACCAAGGCGGCCCTTCGGGCCGCCTCGGTGAGCGAGCTCGCAAAAAGGGCCCTTCGGGCCCTTTTTGCTCGCACGGTCAACATTTCCTACAGATGCCGCGAGGGGCTTGCCAGCCCCTTGATATGGTTGGACCATAACCATGATGAATGTTGTACTCCAATCTACATCAAAAACGATATCATGCCTTCAGCAACAACTTTGAGATCCTTAACGAATTCACCAAACGAGGCATTATGGAAAACAGGAATTCTACTGCTTGATAACTTGGTATGATTGGATCCGATCCAGTAGTCCTTTCTCTGGGCTAAAGTCAGGATAGTCCGTCCGCTTCGAAAATCTTTTTGGAGGGATTGAAGCAGAGAGTTTATGATTCTCATGTTAATTTGGACGATTTTCACGATGATTTTCGTCATAGTCTCGTCCTTTGAAATCCCGAGGAAATTCAAGTTCTTTGTAACAACGTTCTTTACGCAAGATCTGGTCCTGTTTGTGTACTTATCCTTGACTGTTCCTAATCCCTAAAAAAGATAAATTCATTGCTATGTCATGATATTGCCTACTTTCTAGCTGTCTGCATGCGCCATATAGCGCCCTGGCGCGCCTGCGTGTGCGCGCCGCAGCGCATTTTTCGAATATACTGCGCGTTAATGAGCACATGAATATGTTTTCGCGCGATACAATTAAGTAGCTCAAAATGGATCATTTTGGACAGTGTAGACTTTCTATCCTGAAGCAGTGAAGCTATCTACACTATAAGCATTCTACGTCACAAAATACGCTGACACTACATAACATTCCATGACGTATACACCACTATACGTCATAACGTACCACTGACACCACTACATAACGTTCCATGACGTATACACCACTACACGTCACTGCTTACCACTGACACCACTACATAACATTCCATGACGTATACACCACTACACGTCACTGCTTACCACTGACACCACTATGCCACATCCCATGACGTATACACCACTATACGTCGCAGCGTACCACTGACACCACTATGCCACATTCCATGA
>CAMPET010000169.1:105307-160589 GCA_946803715.1 Beroe ovata | reverse complement strand
AAGAGGCTAGTGAAACATCCGGTGATAATACTTGGGAAGCTGATATAAGTTTAGATTATCAAGCAATCATTGATCAGGTAATCATGAAAATGAGGTTCTTTCGAAGCCCTCAAACGGCTTAGAACTCAAAGTGTTTCTATAATATGAAGTACTGAAACTTTGCAGTCAGATAAGTTACAAGGCTCAGACAATCAACTCATTGCCCAGGTGAGTTTTAACACTCGATCCAGATCTTTCATATTGTTATCCAGTGTCCATTGGTATGAAAAAGTGATTGATCTACTAAGAATAATTTTGCTTTATATGCCACAAATACCTATGCCTCGTCCACCCGCTCCACCACCACTCCCAGGTTGTGGAGCGGATGGAAAACTATCAGTCGAGGGCAAAGTCCGAGTTGATAATTTGAGTTCAATCCGAGATCGAGCCATCCACTCCGAAACCGAATTAGTAAAGAATATTTCACAACGACCGTGGTTAATAGGTACTTACATATGAAAGTCACTGTAGCATTCCGAGTACCTGTGATAATGGAATCATGCTTGACTGCTGATAAAACAATTCCGAGAATTCTGTTTGCTAGTGTGTATGTACTGTGACTGACATTTAGCTGGCTACTAAAGTTGATGTGCCAAATCGACTGGAGAGAGATTGTACCTGTCTTTTTGAGGGATGGGATACGTTGCTATGAATTGTGGTATTGTTTCGATCCAATTTGAATATTGAATTTAAGCTTTATATTTAATTCAAACTTAGTAGGTACTCTGGATACTCAATACAGTGCAGCGTGGGTACACTATTCCATACTCAATGCACCCGATCTATATACATTATAGACCATTTCTTGTGACACTCCATTTATGGAATAAACACCTGTGAGCTCGTTTGACGTTGCAATTATATTGTTATTATATATTAACTAAAATATAGCACTGTACGGTGAGTTTCATTGCCCCATATTCACAGAAAGAGGAAGGACAGGTGATTTCTAGTACAGATTTTGAACTTGTAAAGTATTTGGTGGAACGGGAGCGGGAAATTCTGAAACTAAAGTCCCGTTGTGTAAGCAGTGATGGTCACGTGACAGCATCAAGCCAAACAACGGTGAGTGGTGTCCTTTATGCGGGCATAAGTCCGTTTGCCACTTTGGCCAGGCGCCGGTCTTACGCCGGTCTAACGCCGGTCTAATGCAAGTGATAACAACAAATACAACAAATGATTATCAGCAAATGATGACAAGAAATTGTTTTTCGATGTGAAATTAATTTTGTGGGCAGGGGTGTGTATCCCGAAAGTGGTGTCAAGCAACCGTCAGTCGCTTTAACATTGATATAATCATCCAATAAAAAATATTATTATTTGTTCATCAGTTCAATCAAAACTGTTAGCTGTTCGTAGTGCAAATTCACTAAATAAGATAAATCCTCCAGAGTTCACTAAAACAGACAGAAGAAAGATATGTGAAGAGATACTGGGATCTTTGGGAGCAACACAAGAAACTCAAACATGCTCTCAGAGTGAGTAACAGGACCTCATGACATGGATCATCATTTCCATTTCATAATTAGACAAAGTGAATAGGTTTGTTACCTTGATTTCAAGAAAGTATTGGGATTTTTGGGTGATGCCAACTATACAGTGTACACTGTCCACTGGGTACATTGTAGATTCAATCTGCCATTGGGCATTTATTGATAAGGTATCAGGTGACAGAATAGTGTCACAAAGTGGCAAATTTTGTGTCAAAAGCTTCAGCGCGGTTCCCTTTTTGATGACGGAAGTTGTATATCGTGTTTGGAGAGTAAGCGCCGCGCATCAGACGCGCGCATTCGTCTGTATTTGATTTTCGGTGAAGAACAGTGCTCGTTTTTCCAGAAGATGGCTCCGTCATCTTTTAAGGTGACACCGTCATCCCCATGCATTTTGATAAAGTTTCGTCCTCTCACTCCAGTCTTATCATGACAGGAGCATCCTTGTGTCGACTCAAAATGACAATGGGGCTTATGACAGCGTTAAGAAACCCAGGTACATAACCCATGGTATAGAGAATCCTGCGATCTTGCATAACTGTGGGATTTAAACACGTGTCGAGGGGCTGGTAGAGTGTTAGTGAGGTACAGAGCACGGATACCACAGCCAGTATCACTAGTTTTGCGTCATGTTTCCTCCTGTCATCTGTTTGGGCCTCGTCTTGTGAGGCCGATACTGGCTTATTTTGAGTAGAAACTAGCTCGAAAATCAGTGGTATAGTCGCAGCTATAGTGGCAACAACACAAAAAGTCGCATAAGGCGCAGTGTACAATGCATCAACCAAGCAGTCTGCATTTTTACTCATGGAAAATAGCTCGTATTTTCGGACCACAAATTCAGCCCAAATACTTTTCTCTGCGAAGTAGAAATACGTGATCATCATTCCCATAACAGCCCGTACGTGTTCTGGGCCATGGTCCTTGTACACATGGACCACAACAACAGTGTCCGCCACAGCCACAACACTCCAGAATAGGGAACATATCACCAACGTCCAAATTACAGCACACTGGCCGACTCTTTTCCACAGTACTCGTGCAACAACCACGAGCATTCTGACAAACACCGATATTCTTAGAGTGGTTGTGGTTATTACATAGACGAGCATGACAAGCCACAGTTGAGTGATGCCCACGTGACCCCGTGAGAATTGGAGAGTGGTGAATAGTGCCGTGTGGAGAAGAGCACATACCCCAGCACACATATCTACTGTTCCTGCCAGAAAAATGAACAATTAGAGCATGTCAATCAGTGAAAGCTGTCGTGAACAATAATAGAGACATTATTGCAAAATGTACCTAGGTGTGTGAGTAATCGCAGTCTCTCTCTGACTCTGTGAAGACGCAAAACCCTCGAGTTGAGGTACACCGCTGCCAACCCCAGAGTTACAGTGAGGATAATCATGACCGTGTTGAAAGGGCCGCCCAGACACAACGAGGGGGAGGGGCGAGGTGGTTCGTCAGAGGTCGGGGGAAGTGTCACAACGTCAATATAGCTGGTGAGATGGGAGGGCGCGGTTGAGCTGGGGCCGAAACCCAACGCGTACATGTCCGCAGTAGTTAGAGTTCGAAGTGGCGGGATGTGGGACGTCGTGATGTCTAGTGGTGTCGAGGGGCGGCGAGCCATTACCAAGTGGCAAGGAGGTATACAGGGTAAGATGACAAGAAACAAGGTGAAGGAGTGTATAAGAATCTGCAGTACAGGAAAATATGCAAAAGAGGCATATAATTTGACTCTAGCAGTAAAAATTACAGCGAGCAGTTGCAGTGATAAGTGTTTAAGTGCTGTTATCTGGCCATTTAATCATGTTAATTTTCGACAACGGTGGTCTGTGTTAAACATCAGAACACAAATTTTGGATGCCCTATCATTTGTGAACGCAATTTCGTCATTCAACGACATCGTTAGGCTCAAATTTGATTACAGTCAAATTTGAGCCTCACGATGTCGTTGAAAGACAAAATTGATCGCAATTAAAAGACGCATTTTATTTTGTTAACAGAGTCTAATACTAATAGAGAGAATTAACCAACTGTCTTTCATCGTTTCTTAGTTCAGAGAAGCTAGAATGAGTGAGTATAATTTAGGGTGGAGTTGTTCAAAGTACAGAGATTTTCAAATTTCAATTTAATGACTAATAAGCATGTCACTATGCAGTGTGCAATGTACATTTCTACTTAGCAATCAAGAACAGCCTCATTAGTTATTATTTTAATGCTTCTTTTACTCTAGAACAGTCTGTCACATCCACAAATTTGTAGAAATTTTATTTCGAGACATAAACAAATAAAACAACTGTATTTATCATGCGGGTATAATATTATCAAGAATCTGTGATAAAGCTGTCAGTCCGTCAACAGAATTCGTTTCATCGAAGTTCCACTATCAATTTACGCCATCTTTTTCGCAGCTTTCGCCTCCAAGCGTTCCTCCACTTTTTCCTTCAACTGAAGTCTCTCCTCGGGTGACAACAACTTCATCCACGATTGGAGTGCTTTTGTTCTCTTCCTACTCTCGTTCATCACATCACGTTTCCTCCTCTCGTATACTGTTTCATTCTCCTCCTCACCTGTGTCTCTCTTACCGTAATACCGGGCTAAGGGAGAGTTGCCCAGGATATCTATCTGATTCTGACCTGGGTCATTCCATCCGAATGCTGCTCCAAATGGTTGGAGATGATCAAACTGAAACCCTGGGAAGGAAGTGTCGGCGAAGCTATTCTCCCTCGGTCGAGGATTTTCATCGCTTCTCCTGGGACTCCTCCCAGCTGCATGTATGTCGTATGAGCCCGGTGCATAAACATTGTGTCCTCCGTGCGATCTCTGGCCATGATATGGAGAACCCCACACGGGCACATGTGGAACTGCAGGCGGCGCAGGTGCGTACCGTGGACCGTGATCGACAAGGGTGCCATCCCCGGGATGATCGACGTCCACTGTGAGCATGTCGGATATGTCACATGTCTGTCCGAATGATTCCAGCATAGTGCACACTGAGAGATATAAGTGGTGTTAGAATCCATTATTCATCTCCGCATAGTCTTTTAGTTTGGGGTGATTGAATTCAATTAACTTGACGTGTTCCATTTGTCAAAAGAGAATACTATTCTATTCCATATTTATTATTCAGTTTGACTAACCTGTATCGAGAAGATCTGCTATCGAGCCGGCCAGATCATCATCTCCCTGAGCTATGTTCAGCAGAGTGAATGGGTCCGTCAGAGTTGACCCATGCTCCTCATGCCAGTGACTATCATCTTCGTGCCAGTGAGCATGGTCGTCGTGGTGACCATGGTGACCATTACTAGCTGCCACCTCATTACCATGCCACCTGTTGCCACGGCCGTGTTGCGAGCCAGCTGAGCCCTCACTCCTCCCCCACCCCGTGCCATGATTTTCACCATCATGATGCTCGTCTTCATCAGGATCCTCTCCCTCATCATCATGATCGTACTCATCATCGTGATGTTCTTCATCAGTGTCATCAGTGTCATCAAAGTGGTCATCATCATGCTCCTCGTACTTCTCGTCATAATCATACCGTTGCGAGTCCTCTTCCTCACTCTCAGTAGTGGGGGGAGTTTCTGTCACCTCGTCATCGCTATAGAGGGATGTCAAGTCCCACCCCCAAAAGTGCCAGGGGGTTATTGTCTCCCAGCTCCATGTGTCCAGGGCATTCTGGTCACCGTAACTGCTGTACCACCACTGTTGATCCGATGTCCTCTGGGGTTGTTCACATCATGTGTATTGTCAAGTTATCACCCGATGGGGCATCATGTGCCATGATATTTTGCATAGCGAGATATTCAAACGATATCTGACTCCAATGGGAGATCAGATTCCATTGATCAGCACCAGTACCGGTTACTTGTAAGTAGAATATACCCAATATAACCGGTTCTGGGGGCGGTGAAGTCCACCACTATGACTGATATGAGACTAAGAGACGAGTGTCAAACCTTGTTATCTGGTGGCGTTGTCGCTGTGAAGGTAGCGAATGCCTCACACGACGGTATCTCACAGTATTCCCACCGGGGCTCTGTTCCCTGCCCGTTGTAACACCACGGTCTCTCGTCGTAGTCGGGGTTGCGGCAGTAGTTGTGTTCGCCTATGCCCGAGTACTGGCGATTCCTGCGTATTATTATAGCCGGGTATAAGGAGTAGTATCTCAATCTAGATTCACTATAATATCTCACGAGGCAATTTAGAACAATTCAGTTATCGTGATTCACTATAATATCTGAGGGACTCATGGATGTTTCCACTCTCACTCACATCTTGGTGTCCTTAGTGTGTGTGTTGGGGAACTGATCGGTCCACTTCTGGCATGGTAGCCCCGACTTGGTTACATTTACCACCCCGCGGTACCACGACCCATCATCGTCCCACCACAGCAGACACTCTCTCCGGGTGCCGCTGGTGGACGATGACACGCTGGAAGTGGAGGAGCTGTATGATGAGGTGGACGAAGACGAGGAATAGGAGCTGGTCGTGGAGTAGGATGATGTTGTGGAGGTGGTGTCATCAGGTATGACGCCCGACTCTACTCTGTGAATAATGTCACGAGGGTGGGCGTGGTCGTCATGATCGTCCTCACTGCCCAAGAATTGATTCCAGGACAAGCAGTTCCCCTGACCTGTAGAGATCACGTTTTGAGCGAGTAGGTTATTAAGCTGGGGTTATCTCAAGGTTTTAATATTTAGGATACAGTCAATGTCATGTCGTCATATGACTCACCGATAAGGGCTCCAAGCAGAAGGAAGAGATAAGCAAGATGTCGCTGCATCGCAAAAGTCCGGTGATACTGAAAATACTGGGTTGAACCTGCCCAAACTAGGGTTCCGAGGTTCCTTAAGTACTCCAATCCAGAATCGAGGATTGTTATTTTACGGAATGTCCTATCAGACATCTGGAATGAGTTTTGTGAGTAACTGCATCCTAATGGAAGGTTAACCGGTCCATTATTTTCTCGAAAAGTGTCTATTGGTCGACATTCTCTCAAAGACAGGCTACCCAGCCAGCTTTTACAGGCATCTTTCTCAGGCAAATTATTAATTCAATTTACTATTGCTTGACAAGTATATGTGACGGGTATGTGACGTATTGACCGTGTGCATTAGATTAATCAAAGGTCAATATAAGTTGATAAAATCGATACTGCTATGAGTATGTCCTATAGTTAACAGTTAAGAACGTCGGCACTTCATTCAATATCCCTGACTCATGGATATTGGGTCACACTCACAAATTCACCACTTTATTCATGGACCACTCATTACAAATACAATAATTATATTCCGTCAGGAGATTCAAACAAAGGAGCGGAGTTTGGTTGATCAGCTCCAAGAACAGACACAGCTGACAGTCTTCTACGCTTATCTGAATCATTCTTCATCCAGCAAAAATATCACCGTGAGTCAGAGTGTGATCTGTGATCCGAGGGTCCTTTCTGAAACAAACTTAAGTCTTCAAATTTACTTGAGTCATTGTACTTGTAGTGAATATGATTAATGCATTATGATTTGAATTAATTTATTTATTCTGGTGTCTTGGTCCTCTCAGAATAACGAGTTGACGGAAGATTCCATTTCCTACTCCGATGACAATCTGTAGACTAGAACTTCTAGTACTAGTAGAAGTTATACTCATATGAGCTGAATGGATCTAGCTGTGTTGAAACCACTACCAGGACCACTGGGGCACTGGCCATGGCCAGGAGTCAGGACAGTCAAATTGCAGTTATATTCACAGATTGAGAATGAGATTCTTAGAGTGAAATTTCCATAGATTAAGAATGAGATCATATTCATCTTCATTTTCATTATTCATATTGAGTAAAAAATCGCGGATTTGGAATTGGGCAATGAAATCTCGTATCACATTCACACTGACACAATACACAGTAGATCAGGATTGATTTTAAGAATTTTGCACTAATTTAGCCTATGACCCTATGTGTCGCTTTAAAAATCAGTTAAACTTTCATTCATTAAAATCGAATGCTGCGGAATATTGATGCTATTGCTAATTCTGATTCACTTTAATCAGATTCAGATTGCACTATTGCTAATGCTTGTGTTAATAAACACTCTTGTTTGTAGTTTCTTGAATTTGAATTTTGAAACTGAATGTGATTAATGCAATGAATGTGATTAATGGCAATGGTTGCCTGGCGATGCTAGGCCCAGCTGACGCGATCGCCGCGAAGCGGCGAGCGCCAGCAAACCACGCGCGCGCGTATAGCACATGCAAACCACGCGCGCGCGTATAGCACATGCCAAACCACGCGCGCGCGTATAGCACATGCAAACCACGCGCGCGCGTATAGCACATTGACATACTCATAGCATTAGCATGGCAAGCGCGCGGCATAGAGGCCGAGGTCGTAATGGATTTTAGAGGACCCGAGGCCTGTAAGTAACTCAAACAGAAAGTCGGTTTCATTGTTGCATTAAAACCTCACTCAATTAAATTGAATAACAGTCTGCCAATGTCATTAAACAATAACATGAAAGAGTTAAAACTTAAAGTTTTAAAGTTATTGCAATATAAGTATAACTATTCTTTGAGTTCGAGTTTATCTTAAACCGTAGGTTGCAAGTTCCAAATACCCACTCTTCTGAGTCAGCCCAAAAGAAAGAGCGTGAAGAAAAGATATTATTATTACAAACGAAGCCCTTAAAAATTGTTCATTTCACTACAAAACTTATATGCAAAAAAGCAAGTGGAAATCCATCAGAAACAATCAACAGTGTTTATGATCAGTCAGACTCATGATCCAAGTATCAATTTGACCTAGAAAGGGCTAGAAATCAGAATCAAATATCACGATGAATGTTTGTTATCTCTCTGCGTTGCCGAAGTGTTTGTTTGGTCCTAGTCTGACAATCAGTTTTCGGATTGATTCCCTCTTTTTTGTGATATCTTGCTGAGAAAACCAGTCCTTCCTCTCCACAGGGAAGCGGTAGTCAGTGATCGGACACTGAAACAACACAAAAAACCTGTTAGTCTAACTTTAAGTCTAAGGTTATATTTAGGAAGATATTTTAGGTATTTAGGTAAGAAATTGAGGACTTCAAACCCGAAATCGAATTTCGATATATATTTACTGTTTGACACGTGCCTATTGCCTAACACACCTCGAAAAACTTCTCAACGAATTGAAGAAGGAAGACTCCACAGTCACAAAAGTTCTCCTGTTGGGGTGCCTCCACAAAAATACCGGGAAAATTTGACTTCGTGAAACTCCTTGGACCCCGGTCACTTTTCGTCTTCCATTCGACTGAAATGGGAAGAAAAACGTGAAATTTGCTGAGCTCTGTAATTGAATACAGAGTCTGTCTTAAAAACATGTTAAGTAAAAAAACCATCGGGTTCTGTTTTGACTCCTGTAATATGAGATGATTGAAAATTGGGTCGAAGAGGCAAATATTTCCAAACCTGATAAGTAGTTCCTAATGTTGCTAACAACCCTGTTCCGGCCATTAGCAACCAAGCTGTCAAACATGAGAACACATGGTCGGCAGGTGATAGGAGGCATGGTAGAGTGTTCCTTAGCCTGGAATGAAATTATCGATGAGCGATAATGAAGTGTTGTCCAGAATAACCTCCCGAATATACGTGTTGACATTGAACAAATACAATATCAAACATGGACAATGGACATTGGTAAGCGTGATTCACACCTTTGATAGCACTCCATCGATATCCTTCTCATCAATATCAACCTCTCCATCTCTCTCAGACCGTTTACCAGAGGGGGTCCAGGAGGGGTCATCCTCAAAGTGTGGAGCTTCCAGCCACGGGTAACAGATAATGGCAAGGTACCAGTGACTATGCTCATTGATAGGAACAATGATGTAGTCTTTGCTGAACAGATCTATCGATTTGCTCCACTTCTTGACCTGTAATCAATACAATCAGTGCTCATGGGTCAATTAATGACAAGAATTCCGATATAATCCCGATTCCTACTCAGGACATTATTTCGTTTTCGGTCAGATTTGATAGCACAATATCGTACCTGTTGATGCATGCGTTCAGACGGGTTCAATTTCTTGGCGGTTGGATCTTTCTTCGGTTCCTTCTTGGCAGGTTGGGTGAGAGCTTTGTAAAAAAAGGAGTTGAAGAGATGAGTCTTCTCTCTCAACGTAGGGGACATCAGTTCATGGTGAATGTACTGAGATGGTAAGTTACTGATAAGAGAACACGTTATGAAAACACGTTATGGTAATGCGCTTAGTCAATAAAGACACCGCGGTTACTGATACACGTTATGAGAACACTGTTATGGGAAGTAACTGATATGAGAACACGCCAATTCCAGACGATTGGTCTCATGGGAAGCTATAACTCGTTGCTTGCCTACCTTGAGGTAGAAATCGAGGATGCTATCGTTGAGAAACTCCTCGGGTTTTAGACACTCGAGATCAGCGTATGTTAGAGTGATGCTCGCTTGAACTGGTGGTGGAGGGTATACCAGCAGGGTCCTGGTATCTTGCTCTATCACATCTGTATCCATGTGCCTGGAAAATGGTGGTCACGTTGAATAGATGTTGTGGCAAACCTCCAATTGAGAGATTTGAGCAATGTGTTATTGTGCTAACTTACGTGTCAAAATGATCCACTGGAGGCAGCAGATCCTTGATATAGTTAGCGGCGACAGCCTCTATCCTGTTCATCTTGATAGCATGATGCTTGTGCAGGTAATATGCCATCATGTGCAAGTGACTGGATGGGGGCTCCTTCACAAATTCTAAACTGATAACACGCTTGTACTTCACCATGTTCTTTGGGTCTAACTCCAGGGGGAATTGTCGAGAGAGGGCTTTCTTTAGCTGTCCGATCAGGCCGTTAGCCCAAATCTCCTGAGACACGAGTTGGGTAACATATCCATTCAATCGGAGCGGATACATCCGAATTTTATCTCTGTTGCATACCTCTACGTGTAGTACGATAGCCAGTAAGTCGGAACTGAAGTGAGTTTCTATCTTGACGACCTCATTCCACGGGACACACACTTTCACCTCGGCTAGTAACGCATCACTCGTAACATTGAACTCAAAGTGTTCCATGTTGATCTGAATTGAAGGGCAAAATGAGAAAAAGCTCCCCGTCAGGGAATCGAACCCTGGTCGCCCGCGTGACAGGCGGGAATACTAACCACTATACTAACGAGGACATGTTAGCTTGTAAAATGTTCGGAACAATATTGAGTTTGTATCAGTTATGTTCCTACTTATAAGAATCGTAGCACCTAGGACACAGATACACAACTGTCAGAGCTGTCGTTAAAAACGGCGAAAGTACCGATCTGCTTCTCGGAAAACCGTCACTGAGCAATGCATGCACATAGCTTAGCTGTTAGCAGCAATCATAATCAAGACAGCGCGCGCACGATCGACGCGCGGCGCGCGCGCGCGCGACCAGTCGTCGCGTCGCGCGAAGCTCCGTTGGATTGAGATCCATATTACAATGCTAACAACAAAAGAAGACCCACCTCAAGAATAGTGACCTCCAGTTTGGTGAGGGAACCTATGTGCGCTGCTGATATACACCATTGGTGGACATCATCTGAATTCTGAGGGGGCTGCAGGTTGATATACAGTTGAAATATCGTGCAGATAAGGTAGAAAGATTTAAAACCGAGTTTGATCAAAGTCGGGTATCACTTTGAATACAGTTATTGGAATTCTAATCAACAATCCACCATTACATGACAACTTACATTCTCGGCTTCATCGTCAGAACTGTCAAGCGTCATAGGGTTGTCAGCAGTGCTTCCAATTGATGCTCTTGTAGTTCGTACTTGATCTTCCTGGACAGCGATGTTGTGTTACATGGGATTGATGTTGTGTTACATGGGATTGATGTTGTGTTACATGGGATTGGTGTTGTGTTACATGGGATTGATGTTGTGTTACATGGGATTGATGTTGTGTTACATGGGATTGATGTTGTTTTTAGATAAACCAGTCGCTGCATGCTCAAACTCGTGTGTCGTATCCATCCACATTGTTAACACTCAATAAGTTGCATCAATTAACGTGGATTTGGAAAAAATGGTTCAAGCGCTGTGTTGAGGTCAGATTTAAGAATCATTTACTAAATTACTCATTTAAGTTAATAAGTAGCCAGCCAGTGTTAACATCATTTACCTGACACTGGATTAAGCTAGTATCAATTAGGTTTACCCTAACAGGATAATGAAGTGATAATTGAGAACTAAATTGATTGGGGCTTCCCTGACATTTCCGCTCTCTCTACAGCAACACGTCATACCACAGCAACATTGCATTCCACAGCAACAGGATAAGCATCACACAGTACAATATACATTATACACTCTACAGGGAAAACAATGTTTGAGAAACCTGACCATGAATTCTATAGATGGTGTAACAGCATTCAAAACAGTTTCATATTGGATTATCTATACCTATTCACAGTGTCAAATTAACATGTATAGGAAGGCGAAAAACAGAGCTCGTGCGGTACTGTGTAATGTATTATGAGTAGTATAAATTGCCTGATTAGATGTGAAACTTAAAGTTGGCAGTGATCAGCGATCACTGATCACTGTTTATCACTGATCTGTGGTCAGTGTTTCTCATCACACTGTAGGTTATGCATAGATACGAAGTATACAGTACAAGACGTGAATCGTGAGTAATGTCGAATACAGAGGATGCAAATTGTGTGCAACTGAGTAGACTGAATCTGTATAATCAATGTATACTTATACTGTATGTTCTCGATGATGGGAAATATACTGAGCAACTCTCAGAACATAGTTCACGAAATAATGGGGGGAAATGTTGGCATGTTTCAATCTAGGCATGTGCACCAGAATGATTAGCATACTCCATATGAGTAGGATTCCAAGCTTAAAACTAGAGCGAAGTAATTCTATCAATATCCTTCACTGGAAGATTAATGTCACACACAAGCATACACACAACGCACACTGTATAACAGCCAAGGGAACACACATCATATAACGCATCATGTAACTATAACTCTTGTTACAGAGCATTGAAGAAGAGAACTACAATCTCGCAGTTCATGAAGTTACCGATCAAACTTCAATTAGAAGGCTGCAGCATAGTAAACAATCAGAAACAAAATATATAGAAAGCAAAAATAGTAGCAGCTAGTACCTTTGGTACCTTAGGTCGTCTTGTAGGAGCCCCATCTATTGGTTTATTAATTGGGTTGGTTGGTTTTCTAGCTTCCAGGCAATTGTTTTTACCCTCAACATCATCAACATGAATCCTACTTGAACCACCACCAACACTACCACTGCTGGAAGCTGGTTCCACAGAAACCCAGCTTGACTGTGAGGATCCAGTTGCTGATGATTGAGATGACGATGCAACTTCCATCCTCTCGTCTCTCAGCTTTCTGACTGGTTTCATCACAGGGTCCTGGCCCTCTGGTGTCTTCAGGAATGGAATTGGAGGTGGAGTGCTCTTTGTATCCCTGTGTATGGATTCTCTGGGAGAAGGTACAAGATGTCTTGCAATTCGGGATTCTGGCAATTTCTTTTCATCTGAAAAAAACAATGACAAGTCAGAAGTGTTTTATTATGCTAATGCCAAATCTGTTCAATTAAGACACAATATTCTAAGATATTTACCCTTGTTATAGAAAGGGAACAATTCATCGGAATCTGATTGGTTGTTTGACTCTCCATAACTAGTCTTGATAATCTGAAGAGCAGGGCTAGGCATGTTTGATTGAGGTGATGCAGAACCATGAGATGATTCCTGACTTGTTTTCAACCTGAAATCAAGTTTGATTGGGAGTTCTGGTCATTAGAAGCTGTCTGATTGATAGAATAATTGACAATAATCAATATCACACCTAGGAGTAGTGGTAAATGTTGATAGAATTCCAGATGGAGTAAGAGCACTTCCCTCAATCCTTTTCCTTTTCCTCATGGACCCATCATTTGTCTGATATGTCTTACAAATTGGATTGTTAGAGCTACCACCCTCATTATTACCACTAAGCCATTCTGCCATGTGCAAACTGATGAATGTGAAGGAATGTTAACAATTTGTTGAAAGTGATAATGAACTAATTAAAGTTTGGAGTTGGAGAAAAGTCAAGCAGTATACACTATATTGGCAGGGGTACCCAGTGCCCACTGGAAGGGGCATGTATTGGGAATTCTTGACTTTAATTTGTCTGTAGCTCTTGAAAAAGGGATTACATCAGGTAGGTATATAGTCCTGTAGAATAATGAAATAAGATGTCTGAAAAGACTACTACCCGATATTGGAGGAAATTTCCCTGCCAAGGACAAGGAAGGCATGAAACAAATGCATGACATATTCCTCACATATCTCATCCAGTGTTTAACACTTCTTGGTTCTAATTTGAAGTTTGAAAACAATAAATATACAATCTGAGATTACAAACTTCATGAAAAGACTTGTTGAATTTTAAGTGGTTTGTGCTTTCATTACCCAAATTTTTTCTGTATCAATCTAAGAGATGATTCCATGATGTCATGATGAGAAAAGTACTGTATCATTATATTTTCTCACTTTCACACAAATTTTTCTTGACTGGTTACAAACCAGGCAATTTTTATGAAAGGTACTAGACATTTGTTCAAGTATTTTAGCTTCATCTTCAAGAGTTCCTTTCGGTTCAACACTGCTGAGTATAAGCTTGTACTAAGAGCACTGTTCATAGATCTCAATTTATTATCATCATGTTTTACACATGGAAGGAGAATGGGCTGGAAAGAAAAAGACACACACTTTACAGTAAAAACTGCTTACAATTGCTATTAGTTGCACGTCTTTTCCCCTCCTTTCATGTGTTAGATATAGTGGTTAGATATTTAAGTGCTAATGATGAGAAGATCATCTAAACTATCTGCATGATAATCCTATTATGTATCACATTATAACAGTTTAGACAATTAATGTTTGAACATATCACCATCCTCTGACTTCACCAAAAGGATATATTTCGAAAAATTAAGATTCTTTTGTATAGAAACATCACTGCCTGCCTATATCTTAAAATAGCTTGCCTCTGATATAACATAGTCAGTTTCGCCTCTGGATGCAATGGAAACCAATTTTGCACTTTGAATGTATCTGGTTCACCCAAAATGTCCCCCATTGCATGAGGCCCAACCTGCTGTGAGTAGAATAAGGCTGTGGGCACACAACAATCAACATGTGGACAATCCAAAACTAGACAATTACTAAATCAAATAAAATAAGCCCATCTTACTAATATAAAAAAGCTGCAATTACATTTCTTACAAGTCACTTGCAGGTATTGAATTGAATTGAACCACGATCGAAACATGAAGGCACGCGCGGCGCGGTGCACTCTTTTTCAATCTCTGATATTGCATAAAAATAGTTTATCATTTGTAACTCGTATTGCCGGATCTTTGTTTCTTGCGCACGGCGCGCGCGCTTTTATCGGAGGCCTTTGCCGCGCGCGCGCGCAAAACGAAATTCTCGACAGGACGTCTATCATCGATCGACAAATTTAGCGCGACATTGACTGCAACGTTTGTCAGATTTTATCTGACCTCAGTTTCTCGCGCGCGCCTTCATCGAAGGCCGAAACTGTTTCGGCCTTCGATGGAGGCGCGCGTGCGCGAGAAACACGTCAGGTAACATCTGACATGAGACATGACATGACAAGACAACGTGTAACATACTCATGATCATGATCATATTCAATATTTATATTACTTACAATTACAGCAATAGCATACTTTCAGTTTCACATACAAAAACTATCGCGCGTTTGACTCATCGATTCAAACTCAAAGCATATATAATTGATGAATATCAATCAATAAGTATAACTATAACCACTAATAATTCAAAATTTCAAATCTAACTTATCATTAAACACACTAAAACATAAAATGAAAAGGAAAATACAACTTAATTACTAAGTTTAGATAACTAGATTTTAGAAGTAGAATAAGTTTAAGAATCTGCTGACGCCATCACTTGAATATTTGATCCTCATTGGCAATGAGACAATTGATAGTGTTACTAGCAGCAACGACATCGAGGCCACGGAAAATTAGCACACCAAATGTTCTGGATAGATCCACAATTGTAACGCTATTGTCTGTGCTCCACCTGAAGATTGCATTTTTAGTTGTTCTTGTAAGACAGTTTTTTCAACTGTTTCAACTGTTTTTTCAGCTGTTCAAACTCACAACCAGTTCTTAACCAACAATCTAATGGGACAACAACAAGACAAAACAATCACCATGACCATTAATCATGAATGTCATTGAATATGATATAAACTACTGCATTCAAATTCAATATTCTCAAGAAGTCGCGGTACCTGAGAAGCAGAGAGAAGAACCGGACAAGACTCCTGACTAGGTTATATCTATCTGAGTCGAGTGTCAGTAGCATGATCTTTATATCCTGAACTGAGGAAGAAGTCGGTACTCCGCAATCATTCTCCTTATCTTCTCCTTCCTTTGCGCGCGGTGTATTCATGTTGGAGATAATGGTGTGGACCAGGCCCGTTATCTGCTCCGGGAATAAGGCCGGCGAACTGCGAGAAAGTTAGAGTAATCACAGGGGATTATATAGGGAGTGATGAATTTATTTTGTAAAATGGTTAAATTGATTTTGGTAGGGATGGATGAAATATTTCCAGTCAGAAATTCGCTTTGCAGTATGAACTAATCAATTTGTTTCTGCATTTTTCATTTCTAGTGATCACAATTCAACTGTCCACCAAGCCCAGAGGACCAATCGACAACCATGCTGATACAAATACAATACTAGCTTTTGTGCTGCGCGTGCTACTGCCATCTGCAGATGTACAATTATATGACACACACGCACACACGCACACACACACATACACATACACACACAAGTGTTATGGAGTTGTATTGGTGTGGGGATGATTTGTCCCGGAATGGAATAAACGGTTGTAAAATATAGTCATAATCTGTTACAACACACTTGCGCACTATGAATACCCCTCTACGTGCCTTATATAATTGCTTTTGTACAGCGCAAAGCGGGGCCGGGCATTC
Organism: Beroe ovata; assembly: GCA_946803715.1. Lineage (NCBI taxonomy): Eukaryota > Metazoa > Ctenophora > Nuda > Beroida > Beroidae > Beroe > Beroe ovata. The sequence continues at coordinate 143,999 of CAMPET010000169.1, read as the reverse complement.
GGATGTACACGGTGATTATTGTAGTCGTGACGCAACGGAGAGCAGTATATTATTCCTGGATCAGTTGTACTGTGCAGTTGTTGTGGGAATGAGTGAAGTTAGTTGTAGTATCTGATCATACTCCGACTCGAAATTGCAGAATATTTCTTTTTAGCGATGTGCTACGTTTAGCGTATCATGTTCATATACGAATACACTGCTTGTGTAGCCCATTATTTGAGTTTGCTCCCAAATTGTTCTGCTGTTCTATGCTCATATCCTGACATCGTATAACAATCTTCCCAACTCCCAAGGTGTACAGTGTGGTAATTATACATGAAGCATGAACACCGAGTCCCTCTCGTACCAGAGGAACCACCCCGCCCCAATACAGATCCCAGCACACCTGGTACACCCAAGTGGTACCCGAGTGGTATCACCACTACCAGGGTGGTGCTGGGTGGTAACACAACAGTGGGGCTGATGCTATGGCGACTGATTCCCCGTCTCCCCCGAATATACCTGGCAGTGTTGCTGGTGTTTGGTGTCATCACCATGTTACCGGTGTTCCATGTGTTTAGCAGGTGGCAAAGCATGCAGACAGCGGAGCAGGCCAGAATCACACTCCCTAGTGTCCAGTGAGTGTGATGCCACAACTCCCAGTTATAGTGTACTTCTCAATTAACGAACAATTTGTATTCAGATCCCCCCTCACCTACTAGGCAAGAGCTGGACGAGGGATTAGTGTACAGTGGCGAGGTTATAAAGTCAGTGCTGGACCACAGGACTTACACCACTACACGGTTAGACAACGGATTGAGAGTCCTCGTGATATCAGACCCTAAAACTAGTCTAGCAGCAGCTAGCTGTGATGTCGGTGTAGGGAGCTTTAACGATCCAATCTCTCTTCCAGGTCAGATATCGTTACTCTTATCTGCAGTAGGGGAATACTTGGATGCTTGCCAAATTTGAAATCGTGATATCGGCCTCACATTTCTCTGCTCAGGATTGACACACCTGCTGGAGCACGCTGTGTTTCTGGGTGATTCTAAACACAGCGCTGCAAACACCTTCGAGAAGTTTCTATCGGAGCACAATGGTTACTCCAACGCATTCACGAGTCAGGAAAACACGAACTTCTACTACAAGGTATCCCCCGATAAACTGGACGAATCACTGGACAGATTTACTGATATTCTGTCCAGTCCTCTGCTCAATGTGGACGATATGGTTCGTGAGTTGCACGCCATAGAGAGCGAGTTCCTCAAGGATAAACTCGAATCTGCACGTCAAGTATGGAGGCTGATAAAACACCTGGCAAACCCTGCCCATCCATTTCACAGTCTGAGTCCTGGTAACCTAGCAACGCTGAGTGGTGTCAAGAACTCTAGCGAAGCAGTGAGAGACCTGCACTTTCACTACTATACACCGGAGAATATGCAGTGCGTTGTATACGGCAGAGATGACCCACAGGATCTGTTACACATGGCACGGAGATACTTCACAAAAATCAGGAAGAGTCATACTGTTGCTATGACACCGTTGACACCGACAGGAGCTGTGTTCACGGTGTCAACACTTGGTTCACTGGTGACGTATCATCCTCTGAGACGAGGTAATGATCTAAGTATAATATGGCCGATTACAGGGCCCAGTAGATGCGGTATAGGTAGTGCAGTAAGTGTGCTCTCAGAGAAATATGACAGGTCGGCACTAGTCTACTTGAAGAGGGCAGGTCTGGCCACAGGACTCAGCTGGTCTACAATAATCAGCGCTCAAGCATTCTCCATAGTAAGGGTCAATGTTAAACTGACTGAGGCAGGAGCAGAGAACTACGATCTTGTCGCAAGTGTCATATTCAGTCAGATCCATGTCACGCTATCGGAATCACCGGTGAAAGCCAGCTCATGGCTAAACAGGATACACCAGGAGACACTGCAGCATTTCATCAACCAGCAGAGCCCAGAGGTGCACCATTTTGTCAAGGTCCTTGCTACTCGGATGAGTAAAGTACTACATCCTGCATACCTGCTGGGTGCGCCAGTACAGGCGCCGTCAACCCAGTGTCTGGTCGCCACATTACAAGCCCTCAGTCCTCAAACTAGTGTTATTCTCCTGGGGTCTAGCAGCAGGTACGAGGAGTACCAGTTAGAGGAACCATGGTATGAGATACCATACAACATCCAACAACTCGGAGAACAGGTCCTGGCTTCACTGGGCAATGCTCAGTTTGACATAGCTCCACCGCCAGACACACACAACATACAAATCAGCAAGACGTTTCCTCTATATGAGCGAGATGTCGAGCAGGCAAAGTGGCCCTCAGAGATATACCACCGTAACGGTCTGATGGTGTGGTGGCAGCAGGACTCTACATTCCACACACCCCGTATTGACACGGTTATGTGGGGCCACACCGCGGCGGAGCATGCCACGGCAAGGGAAGTGGCACTTCACTTCCTCCTGGTTGAGATGTTCAGAGACCAGCTGGAGGATAGGGTGGAGGGAGGGGAGGTAGGGGTGAGGTATCAGAGTAACTCCGGGTTCATAGTGACACTCTCAGGGTACAGTCACCACGAGCACATGTCACGGTTCATGAGACAGGTGGTTGACGTGATGGTGGGTCTGGATGTGAGGGGAAGAGCGAGGTTTGAACAGCTTGTCAAGTACAAAGCCCTGACAGAGCTGGCGAGATCCGACTATGCTGAGGCGTACAAGCACCCATTGTACAAGTCTAGAGTTCTGCTGGAGAAGAATGTTGTTCCATTGGATGAAATTGTAATGGAAGTGACGAGAATAGACCTAGCTACATTCACTCAGTTCTACAAGTCACTGTGGAGTGATATCAGTTTCAAATGTCTGGTCTATGGAAATGTGTTGCGAAGTATGGCACAAGATTACAGCTTCATTTTGAGAACACTCACTGAAAGAGCATCGCACACTATGGCAGACATCATGCCACCTTTCCACCCCACCCTGAAATACCCCCTCGGGACATATTACACCATCACGCCCTACCCCAACTCAGAAGAAACTGCATCTGTAGCTGATCTGGCGATCATGCTCGGCCCCACACCTTGGAACACAGATGCGCTAATCCGAGAAGAGGAACTGTTCACTAGAACAGCCCTGGGACGTATAGCAGCAACTGTCCTCACGGAGCCAGTGTTCATAGAGCTACGAACAAAGCAGCAACTCGGCTACGCTGTTATCACCAAATTCATTTCACACTTTGGAATAGACTACATTCACGTGTGTGTCCAGGGTAGTGAAAAGTCGGCAGCGGATATGGCTAACTCTCTCCTCACTTTCCTGATTGAGTATCGAACAACTCTTACAACGCAGCTCCTATCGGGCAGTACGGTTGCCAAGCAACATTGGGACTCCCTGATCAGTGCTGTACGACAGGAGATGAAAGTGAAACCTCAGAGCCAGGTTGCTATGGCAATGGAGTTAGCAGCGGAGTTGTTCTCACCCGACCCTCTCCCAGATAGACTCGATTGGATGCTTGCTGCTCTGGAGACGGTTACCCCAGAGATGTTGCTACAGTTTTACGATCAGTATGTCCTGGGAGGTGAATCTAGGAGAATTGTCAGTTTGGCACAAAGCCAGGACAGACCTTGGAATTTGACTGAGTTGGTACATGATGCGAAGTTGTTGGAGGAGAAGGACACTGAGGCTACACCATTCCTATATTGGCATTTCTCATATCTGGGCTTGGAGATGGGGAAATAGAGTTGCTGTTCAAGTATCCCGATTATTATCGTCTCAGACAAATTTCATCTTTCCCTTGTTTACCAGTTTTGATTATTCAATTTCGTGTTTGGTGTTGTTGCATTTCATTGCAAATCGTTATTCGTTGTGACTATAATATGCTGATTTGATGAAAAACATTAGTTTAACTTTCCGGAATAGAAGTTGAAACACTGAAACGGTGGTTCAAAGAATTTTCAACTCTTTTAGTATCAACAGACTTGTTTAACCGTAATCCGTTAAATTCAAAAAGCTACACCAAGCTAGTGAAAAGTGCGACCACATATACCCGGAACTATCACCTGTCATCGGGTTGTCGAAGAATAGACTTGAGGAGGCTGACAACAGTGTGCGGGCTGGGGATCACCTCCATATCCGGTACCTCGCCTCTCTCCACCAGCTCGAGACACCGCCTCACTTCCCGCTCATTGCCCGATACCCGGAGCAGATGACGGTGCTTGTACCTGGGGGTGGGAGGGAGTCAACATCTCACATATCTGTGGTCCCGGTGGTCAGGAAATGTGGTCGGGACATGTGGTCAGGACATGTCCTATTGTTATAAAACTGGTTACCAAATACCAATAAACTTGTTGCTATGCTACCGTAACCCAGAACCTAGCTAAGGAACCAGTTTGGATAGTGGGATACCTGTTGTTAGAGTTAAGATACTCCAGAGCAGCAGTGATTACAGATACTCGAACTGATGTTTCATTTGACATACTCCTCTGTCGACTATCCCCTTGTCTCTTATCCAATCTCAATGCCTGAGAGTGTGGTGAGAACGTGTGAGTGCAATAAACAGCAGTGAACTATAAACAGTGTAAGCCCGTGTATTTGAAATTGGAAACTAGTGTTTGCATCGCGAATCTCATTAAATTCTGTCAGAAATAAGAATAAGCATGGAGCAAACGTGTGCTGCTACACAGCTTTACCCTTTTAAGATTGAAAGCAATCATGATATAAGATGTACCTGGTTAGTTTGTTGGATCCAATCATTCATTTCGTCACGTGACCTAGCCATCAAGTGATAAGATCGCTTCCCTGGCTTACCTGCAAGAGATCACATATCACAAAATGAATCACACATCATCTCCCATCCAATTGTGAACATCTTGATTAATGAAGTTTTGAACATTCTATCATTAATAACCGACAATGGCGGCAGAGGCAATTAAAATAGTGCTGAAGTTCTGATGAAACAGAATGATTATACCAAAAGGAGGCATGTTTTAATGAGAACGTACCCTGTAGAGTGAAACAGTGCCCTGATCGTTTAGTAGACACAGCTGCAAAGACAAGTTCACTGAAACACAATATACCCTGAGCGGAATGGAGTGTAATGTAGCGATGTTGAGGAATGTCCATCATGAGAAATATCCGCGAATATTCTATCACATATGCATGATATGGCCACACATTGGATATCACCAGGTACGAAAGCAGTCTGATTAGGTGAAAGAATCAAAATTGACGATAAGTCAAGCTGTACGTTTTGGAATAGGATAAGAAACAGAGAATCACATGGAATCAATTACAGAGGGCGGAGGTCGGGCATCGACAGTCTTGTAGTATACGATCCTATCGGAGTGTAGGGCAAAGTAGCGGGTATTCCACATCCTACTTCCACTACACTCCTTCTTCAGCTGCCCTTCCTTTAGACTGCCCTGGAATATAAATAGATCAGTGAAAGAATGGTATTCATAATATTGTGTTTCTGGTGAGTTCAAATCGATAACTTAATGCTGGTCTACATCAATATCATTGTGATGCTTACTGACCTCTATCTTCTGTACAGTTTCCACAGCTAGAAGTTTCTCTGGACTTTTCACTAGCTCAGCACTGGTTTTCCTCTGCCTGCAAATGTAACCATGACTTACATTTGATACAGACGACCTTGTATATTCGGTGTTTATGGACCAGCGGAGAAAAGCCTTTTATCGATCCAGAGACTCTTACCTCTCATTTTGTTTAGAAATCTTGGATATTGGACTTGCAAATTGGCTTATTCTCTTTGCAGTTTTCTTTGGAGTTTTGCATTTCTGCGGTGTCCAGGAAACCTCATCAGAAGCTGTAGGCGTGACGGGCGACACAGGGTTTATCCCATTCAACTTGGTGACTGCGGCAACCACTTGTTCTTCTGTCATTTCCTGTAATACAGATTTTCGGTGATATAATGATCTCTGGATCAGTGGATCAACAATATCACATATTACGCGCACGCGCACTGGAAATTCTTATGCACATTGTGCGCGCGCACCGTGATCGATTTTCAATGTGTGGCATGTAGTGAGCTTTGTACGATGAAATGCTGTATGGAGTTCGCGCGCGCACACATTTTCGGCGACCTTAGCCGATACATGCCGCCAAAACAGAGTTTTAAAGGGGTATTGCATGATGAAATTATAATCATACACCAACCTCTACGAACGAAGCTGGGAAAATACCACTCGCTCTGCTAATCCTGCCTTCCCACCACCCATCAAGGTGTTTATGCGTCACCTCGATAATAGCACCAGCACCGAAACAGAGGTGCTGTTTGCCTGACACCTGAAAATCGTAGAGAGCCCGAGCAAACCACAATTCCTGTGTATTCCTCCTGTGTGTGTCAGGAAATATTAGAGAGTTGGGGGTAGTCGTTACCTGATTTCATTGCGATGATCCCTGGGCTCATGCAAATCGAGTCAAATTCGTGCTTATAGTAGATTTTCAGCACTTCACCATTCCATCACTACTGTGGTATTGCTGGTGCTACAATTTACCTCTGAACTCGCTTAGGTTTGGTGGGTGTTTCCCCTCCCGCAAATACCGGGTTGGAGTCTGATACAGGTGTTGTAAGGAGGGAGACATGCAGGGTTTTACCCGCCAACTCACCAGCTCTCAACTGTACATCACCAGTCGCATTCTTACCATCTACCTGAACATTGAACCGTGTCTGTGTCAGAAACATAGGGCAATATTATATGTGGACAAGTGAGACGGTGTTGATCACCAAAAATGAGTGATATTCAGGACTTGGTGCTCCCTAAATAAGTATGGAAAATGGAAAAAGAGATGCACATATCAGAACGTCACCTCGATTCATAACTTACATGTAGACAGAGTGTAGATGATGCAACTCGTAGTCTTGCAGCGAGCTGCTTAACTATACACTTCACTGAGGCCAGGGCCATTGTTTGTAACTCCACTTCTCTCACCTAAAATTTGGGGATATATGTCCGTGAATCGCTTATCTTGTCTCTAAAATAGTCTCCATAATAAACACTATGAACCGATCGAAATCTCAAATCTCATTCCCCGCATGATAGCAGACGGTGACCTACCTGTGGTGTCACACTCTCGTCAATGGAGCACTGTAGTGTGACTGTCATCCTACTCCCACCCCTCTCTCCCTCTTCCTCCCCCCTCACATTGTACAGACACTTGGGGAGCGGACCCCCCGGTCGCATGGCCATACTCTCCGCCCGCTTTAGACTCACGTCTCCCGTCAACCGCTCCGTACACGCCTCAACAAGCTGATTCACTGCCTGCCGGTGACACGGTGTATAGTACAGGTGATTATTGCAGGTGTCATGGGGTGTTTCAGGTGATGTCGAATAGGTGTTGCACGTCCTGATTTCATCTCATGGTACTCAAAATGTTAGCATGGTATAAACGTGTCTTACCTCAGAAAGGGGAGTCAACAAATCAACAGGTGATTCCTCGTCCGCCACTGTATTGGTCTGTGCAGAACTTGGCATCGCTCCATAACAACTTGACCTAGCTCCAGCAGAACTTGGCCAAGTGCTCGGGTCCAAGTCAATGTTCTGCTCGGGAGTCGATGCCTTTGACACGTGACCATGTTCTCTGTAATGTCGGACAAGCTTTTCCGTGAACGAGAATACCTATTGGAGTATCTGATAAGATATAGTTCACAATCGTTAGACGTATAATTATACGTTGTAATTCGACGTCACCTTGGGTTCTGCGATAAACGGCTACTTGATAAAGATATTCGTGATATATCTACGTGTTCAATTCCAGCTACTTTAGTTAATTCAGTACCAACTAATGCTATACACTAACCTGTGCTCTGTAAGGGAATCTATTGACAAAGAGTCTGTCCTCTATATCGAGGAGAGAAGAGACTGCCACCATTATCTGCACCAAGTGCAGCCTCACGGCTGTGGTAGAGGCGGCAGTTTGAGATGTTTCCAGGTCCTTTAGCGATTTGTTGAACAGCATATGTGACATGTTCAGAGCTGAGGTGATAAGTTTAGTGCTTGAAACGGGGTTAAGCAGACGGTTAGCTTTGTATAGACTCTAATTTTGACATAGAAACACACACAGTTATACGCAGACAAGCGATGATAACTATTGTCCTACTTTTCTACCTGTAGATGGATTATGAAGCGTGGGAAGATAGAGTCGGGGGTTCCTCCTTGTTAGAAAATTGGAGAACTTCTTCACGAGCTCCACCTCCTCCGCAGGAATCTCCTCGGGAGGCGAAAGTGCCTCTTCCCCAACACCTCCCGCGTTCTGGCTGGTTAGGAGTTCGTGACGTAACTTCTTGTTAACGGTCCAGTTGACTATTGTTTCCGATACTGCTCCGATTGATTTCAACAAGTCTTCAAGTTGCAAGGACAGCTCTACGTTCATCTCTGAAGGAATTGAAATGAATATTGAAAGTAGAATCAAGTTTCTCGTGGAAAAATTCGCAGTGTTTCCGGACGTATGATCGTAGTCGTACTATAAAACTGTGACGTGTGCAATGTGCATTCGCTTCTATTACCCGATCATGGCTCTGTCATCTGATGAAAAGCGCAACAGCACAACATGATCACCACGATACGACGCAATTTCAATAGTGACCATTGAATCCAGAATCCAGATGTGATTTATTCTCCAATGAAAATTCCAAGTTCAAGCGATTGTCTCGTCGATTGGTTGAAAATTTCGAGTTGACCGCCATTGGGCTCTAAATTGGCGGTCGTGTTTTAACAGCATTCGCCCTGTTTTGGTCATGTATCGCATTGTTTCTCTAAATGATTTGTTTCTCTAAATGACCTTAAATCTTTACAATTCAGTTAAATTTTTCCGGATAGTTTGAAACACTCGAACCCTCACACAATGCGAAGGTTGTTCAACCCTATTTTGTAACTCATCGCAATAGCGTGTTAGCTTTTGTATCTTTAACTAGCCTATGAGACTCGATGGAGACTGCTTTGCAGGTAAACGAGTCATTCAATATTATCATCCAGCTAAATCAATCAAATGAAGAAATAGCATATTTCTGCAAGCATATTCCTTTGATTAAGCCCTTCAATCTTCATCCGAATAGTTCAATTGTTGTCACTGTTGGCTGGGCTTTCACTAATCTTGTTGGCCGTGTTTATAAGCGATTAACGTGAAATTGTGACAGTAAACAAGTCCTGGATCCTTGTCTTTCCCTTTCTTATCACACTCAGAGTGCCTTCAGACAGTGAACCAATCAACATTCAAACCCTAGAGTTACGCCTAGCGTAGCTTATCTAACTCTTGCCTCTTGGTAACGAACGAAGTAAGAATTCCACATCAGAGAATGTCATATTAGGCTGGAACCTCAACCGTTGAACCCATTCTCTAAATAGGTAGGAACCTACTCAAATTAGGTAACCATGATAATGCGGTTATGAAGCCTTGTCGTCATTTATCCGTTGTATACAATCCATTGATTGTGTTCTGTATGTGTGTTTGTGTATGTGCGTGTGTGTGTGTGTGTATGTGTGTGTGTGTGGTTTACACAGGTTTTTTACACAGGTTTACAGGTTTACACAGGTTTAAAGTTCAAATATTAGTCGACTGACGTCGGCTGNTGTGTGTGTGTGTGTGTTTGACTCACCTGTGGAACTGGATGCAGCTATCTTGTGGCTGAGTGATATCAGTTTAGAGAGAACCATCTGAACTCGCTCTTTGACTGCTGTAGGTGCACCACTCACCAGGACCTGAGATGGAGCAATCAGAGTCCGGAGAGGGGATCACAGGAATATGCCAGAGAGGAGTAACAGAACAACACCTAGGCACAGTCCGAAACCGCGGAACGATACTGGACAGCTACCACAGAGATTAGATTGGCATTCACATAGTATAAAAAACTCCATGAGAAAGCACGACTAGCACCTATCATGGCACCCAATGACTACTACCCAATGTCGTGTCTCAACTATCATGGAGACGAGAGACAGGATAATTACCAAATCTCATCTCTGTCTCTCGATGAGTACCTGCATGGAGTTCAGTAACTCGATGGTGATACCAACAACATTTTCAGTTGCCCTGCACTTCAGTAACTCCTCAATCAGAGATTTCACATGCTGACCATGGCTCTCAGCATCTTTTATAGTTAACATCCTTCCTGTATCATAATTGGAGTGTGAAGTGAGAATCACTCACATTATGTAGCCTCGAAACGGGGATTAACAATCACAGCCTGTATAATGATGAATGAAACACTATAAATGTAGATGTAGAAGGTTTCCATGAATAGTGTTATGAAAAGCAACTTTATACATCAGAAAAGTATTATAGAAGAAAAACAATGACTCAAACATCTTTAAACGCTGAGAATGATTCTAGTTGAATCAATTAAAGGAGTCCTCAATCTCTCCCCCCTTGCTAGATTAAACCCAGTGTAAATGAAATAGAAACCGTTTCGTATTGCGTCTTACTTTCTCAGTCATCATACAATTCAGTGCACATCCCATCGTCTTAATGCAACAGTGTATTATATTGGAGACTCTGCTACGCTTGGAACTGTTTTATGGAAAATGTGTCGCCCCACTATCAAACAACAGATAAGGGTCGCCAACCTCCGGTCACGTGATCGGAAAAAACAATAGAATATCTCTCGGAATCAGAGAGGATGACTTCGCCTCATGGAAGAATGGCAAAACAATTGCTTGACAAAGAGATGGAATAATACCATCGTAATCTCTTCTCCCTATAACAAAATTGGAAACACCCGGATTCCAATGATACAGTATTACATTTGCTAGTTCATCTTGTTTTTGTTATATCACCGTTTCTCACCCCACTACTTCCCTATCTAGGAGTAACGTGTTATGGGAAGGACAGTTATAGCGTTGCTATCACTACTGTTGCTAGGGAGCGCGAGTGAGCAGGCCCGTGACACTGACTGGAGAGGGGATGGCAAGCTCACTGTGGTCGGGGATCAGGCCAGTTGTAACGGCTGTGTGGCGTTCTCGCTCACCGGTGCTCTGGAGTGGTATGTGAGTGATCTGACTGGACAACTGACTCCCCTCTCCGTGCAGTACCTCATAGACTGCGGTATAGACGAGTACACAGGGCTGGAGGAGAATGGTTGCTCGGGTGGAAAAGTCAATGTGGAGGTAGATGAGATCATGAGCACGCAGTACGTGCCCTACGCGGCGGATTACACGTACAAATCCAACTTCTTGCCAGGGAGGTGTGATGATTATCATGCCAGGGAGAAGTTACTCAGGAACGCACTCGCTGACGTCTGGGTGTACACTTACAAACCAATAAGCCAGACCACGGAGGCGCTGCGGAAGGCGCTGGAACATGGTCCGGCAATAGTAAACCTGAACATCTCTCCGGAATTTCAAGAATGGAAAGATGACAAAATACACGATGATGAAACATGTGTTGTAAACCCCATGCCACACTCTATGACATTCGTAGGGTGGCAGTCGAACAACGGCAACCCGTACTACATAGCGAGGAACAGCTATGGGGACAACTTCGGAGTGCACGGCTACATCAAATATGCGGATAGTGTTATCAACCAGTCATGCGGCTTCACCACCTCTACCTACAGTATCGCCGTGGGTAGACGTAGAGAGCTGGAGTACAAGTTGGGAGAGGGCCTGAAAACATTCCCTGATGCTCGTCAGTGGTGTCAAGACCAGGGCGAGGGTTGGGACCTCGCTCACATCCCAACTCAGATGCATAACTTGGAGGTGTACGACCTCTTAACAAACACATATGGGGACGACAAGAAGAATGATGACAAGTTCAACTACGTGTGGATCGGACTCGCTCGTCCTGGAGAGAGTTGGGTGTGGGTTGAGGGGGATGCAGATGCTCCTATCACTCAGATCACGGGGATCGAAGCTCAGTATCTGAGATTTAAAAACAAGGACGACACCCCTCGGTTCGTGGTAATGGACAGAGTTAACCGGGGAGAGCACCGGGCACGGGGCACCTGGACAGTAGCAGCACGGGGACAAACGTACAGGTTTGTGTGCAGTAGATACCGTAACGAGGCTTGCCCCAGGATATCTCACACTGCAGTAGAGAATGCATACAGTGTTACCTTCTACAACAAAAGAAAGGAACTGACACAGGATATAGACGAGGGAACCAACGCCAAGGTCTGCTGCATGACTGGGTTCAAGCCCTCAAGTAGTAAACCAGGCAAGTGTAAAGGCGGTAAATGGAAACAGATGCCATCGTGTAAGAAAGATAAGAAGAGTGATGTTGAAGATTTGACCGAGATTGAGCTTAACGAGGAAACACTGGAAAATTGCACTGATTATGAACTCTGACTCACTGACGAGGGGAGTAGATTGTAGGAGTAGAAAACGAGGATCTAGATTTGATTGAGTATATATATAATACGAATATGGTTCATTTCATAAGTTCGGCTTTCACTTCTCATGCTGTCAATTTCGTTTCCATTCCAACGAAATAGTGATGAATTTCAAAACCGGTGATCAATGAAAAGATCCTGCAAGTGTGTACCGCACATCAATTGAATCACTCATTGTGCACTCTGACGAGATGTTTCTTCAGATAAGACTGGTCAGCCCCTTTATACTGACAGTACTGACATTTCCACTTCTTCTCAGTAAGATGCACACTCATGTGCCTGCGTAACATGTCGCATCTACTCGTGTTGTAGTAACAAAGAGGACAGCTGAAAACATTGGATTCCGGGTCGAAGCACAGATTCCGGAGGCACTTGCACTTAAATTTCCTATATGACGGGGGTTTACGTCGACACAATTTACATGACGTGGGTGGGGGATCCAATGTCCATGGGGAATAAGATTTGTGTGCTTTCTGTAGATGGTCTTCGTACTCATCCTTACTCACGGAAACAAATTCACAATCAGAACATGTTAAATTTGTCTTGTATACAGATCTTTGACCGCATACTGGTGCACTCCGGTTATCTGAAGACGATGCAGCCTGAAAATCCTCTCTATCTAGTCTCTCTGATTTTATAACAGCTGACGAAAAATCATCCACAGCTTCTGTTTTTTCGACTTTCAATCCAGATTTTGTCTCCGATTTAATCTTCATGAAGTGATTCATCACGTGGCGTTCGAATTCTGCTTCACTGGCCATCGATATCCCACAAAAACCACAGTTGAATCGCAATGTAGCCATGGTCTAGAAGCTTGCTAATGAGTAAGGAATAGCATGATGTAACAAAAGTATCCAGCATCATGATCAAGAAACTGCTCAAAACATGGATTGGGCGGTAAGGACAATTAATGTCAATAACCAAGGAAAGCTCTATACATCTGCAATATGACGAATACATTGCGATACTGCGGAATACATTATGTTTGTATAGTACACGAAATCCGCAGTGTACGCAATGTACAATCAGAGTTGCATTGTCTCGTTCAGCTGCAGAAAATTTAGCGCTCGATTCCATGCCTACGAGACAAGTGGATCGATCGCGCGGCGCGATTTAAATTAACTAAAAAGAAAATTTATAGATCAATCACGACGTGAAAAAATCCATTGAATGTCATATCACTATAAGAATTAAACTCATAAGGCAAATTTAAAGTATTTGAAATGAAATTTGTTGCATGAATACCAGGCCATACTCACTTTTTGATATGCGCGGCGCATGTACTCAGTTTCATAGACTTGATCACGTGACTGCGTGAGAGACTGCGCGCTGTCGCCACCTGCTTTCATCGCGTGATAGTAGTGGATCAGAAGAAGAGCCATTTCGATAGTTATTTAAGTTTCAACTGTTTCATGTGAAAGAGTCTGGTTTCTTTTACAAGCCTTTTACTAATATTGTTCATCGGTTGATATTGATATGACCATACTCCTGGTCAGTTATTTACTCGTCCTGATCTCGGTATCGGAAACTGCCCGATACGCCAGATTCCAAGAAAGTTATGCATCCTCGATCGGTGATTTTGCTGCCAACGGAAATGAAGTTTACCTCGGAGTTAAAGACAAGATCCTGAAACTTAACTTTGCTCGTCGGACATTCATAGCTCAGTTTGAAGTGCTGAGCTCAACATGCCCGATGGGAAACAATGAGTGTACTGATTACACTCAGCATTCTCTCATTGCTGACGGGAGGACATTTGGGGTGAGTTTCATATCATTCTCAGTCACTATTTCCATGATATTCCTGGCATCTTGCCAAGTCATACTCATACCCCGGTTTTGATCTCATGTTCTGTAAATGTCAAGTTTCATGAGAGTGCTGTTGGCAGGTTATTTGATGTCTTGTGTCTTATTCTCGCTAACCATGACTTTTTGTATAAGTAGGTACTTCATACAAAGATGCACCATATCTAGCAGTCATGGCATATGGTACCTACTCCATAATGGTACCTACTCCATAATTTAGGTACATTCAACTTTTCTCACTCAAACACATGTACCGGGAAGATTATGGTATTCCGCATTCCTGTTGTATGATTTGAATAAGTGTATGCTTCATCAAAGTGATGGACATGTATTTCATCTCTCCCATCCTTCATTCCACCATATTTCAATGTATCATAGTATTTATCGTATTCATCGTGTATTCATAAATTTCATAGTCATAAATTTGATAGTGATCACGGTTAATTTGATAAGGTACGGTAAATTTCATGGGCATGTTGATTGCTGCTGTTTTGGTATAGTATCATCCATAGTAACTATCTGAAACTCATAATTTCGATCTAATTTTTCCTAAATTTGGTTGGTCTATTCTCGAAAATCATAAAATTCCTTATTTCTTGGCGTTTAAAAACCACAATAATAATTACAATAATTCAATCGTTAACTTATTTGCTTCATTGACAGTGAGTCCCACATATAGGGGGTCCCATGCCAAATACGTCATCAACAGCTAAGGCTTCAACTGGGTGATTGGTGAAATCGGATCAAACGCCAAACACCGCGGATTGAATTTTCCACCACCATACTACCATAGTCAGTCTGCCCATTATCTGTCTGTACTAGTTATAATTGAAATATGTCACTCACTCAATCACTCATTATCCAATCACACAATGAGAGGGATCCATGGTTGCACAAACATGACTAATGACCTGATAACCCATGACACGTTGCATGCTGACATGTAAACTGTCAATGTACATGTGTGTGTTTGTGTGTAGTATATGCGACGGACGTTGGTATACGATGTAAAACGTTCGCATCTCTGCGGAACTGACGTTTCAAATTTGAAGGATGTTTAACAATCCCATGTAGGTACTATAAAAATCTTATGTCGTTGCGGTTGTTGAAATGGGATATTATGGGTATTATATGAAATTCACTCGATAAATCGCACTGTATTGACAGCCCGCATGACTTAGTACATGAAAAACAACGCTTTAAAACCCATGATATGAGCTGTTTAAATCTTACTCAAAGTTGTCACATCGTACTCAAAGTTCTCACATAAAGTTTTAACTGATAACACGCAATTGACTTCAGTGATCCCATTATCACTGTACCTTATCACAGCATGCATGCTATTCCTAAAATACTCCTTCTTATTACTCAAATACTCCTAGTTCATTCATTCCAACGAACCCCGAAAAACTCAAACATTCCTCCACCAGATTAAGGAAAAGCACTAAACTATATCTGAAATTATTGTATCTCCGCGCATTTTCCCGGAAATTTCAACTTGTGGACAGCTACCTGTCGAGTTTTATTGCTCCATGTCTAGGTTAAAACGGCGTGTGTTACCCACACTCATATGCATTCCTCAGTGACAGACATTTAGGACGGAAATGGCTTTGTTAATTCCTTTTTAATTCAGTATCGAGTGGATTCATTACTTTAGTTCATAGGAAACACTGGAGATGAAGCGATGAATTGCATCCCAATTAGATATTCTATGTTTTAGTGAAAATGTGGAATTCAACTCCTGGGGATGTGAAAGTATTTCCACCTTTTCACCCATGTTTACTCTTTCTGAAGTGCGGTTACTAAAATCAATTCTGACTTTTTAATCCAGATCCAACATATGAGGAATCATTTTAATTCTAAGCACTAAAGTGGAAACTGGACACACCCAAATTCCTGTCCGTTTAAATGTCATAGCACGTGATGGGTGGATGGACAGGTACTGGAAAATTCCAGATTCCTATAAAGCTGATGGCGTGGCATTTCATAAACCAGCCGCAAACAATGGNTTAATTCCTTTTTAATTCAGTATCGAGTGGATTCATCACTCATAGGAAACACTGGAGATGTTCATAGGAAACACTGGAGATGAAGCGATGAATTGCATCCCAATTAGTGCAGATTATAACTATAATCAATGTTTTAGTGGAAATGGGGATGTGAAAGTGTTTCCACCCTTTCACCCATGTTTACTCTTTCTGAAGTGCGGTTACTAAAATCAATTCCGAATTTTTAATCCAGATCCGACCATATGAGGAATCATTTAAATTCTAAGCACTAAAGTGGATACTGGACACACCCAAATTCCTGTCCGTTTAAATGTCATGGCACGTGATGGGTGGATGGACAGGTACTGGAAAATTCCAGATTCCTATAAAGTTGATGGCGTGGCATTTCATAAACCAGCCGCAAACAATGGGCAGTGCTTCTCTAATTCATTCACTAATTTGCATTATTAAATTCGCTTTCTCATAAAACTTCGAGCATGCGCCTTCCAACTTTGAAATGTATCGAGACAGTATAACAACTTTCCAATTTGAGTTCCGGGGGAACATTATTTCAGATCTCAGATCACAAGGAAAGATTTCGAGCGTTTATGAATTATGAGTTTGATAATTCTAGTAGTGCTATCAAACTGCGGCCCCGATACCATTTGATACCATGTATCTCTAATGGGTACCTACGTTAACCATTGGTTCATCTACACAGCCTAATGAACATTTAGAAAACGACACCTGATATATCCAATGGAGGTTGTATCGCCATTGAAATCCATAAGAATAGTGTTGTGGAATGAGAATTTAATGAGAATGTCTGAGATGGCATGTTGATGCTCCCTCATGACGGCCGCTATCATTCTACAACGATCATGTGAATCTTGGGAATATTTTACATCTGGATATTTTCCAGACATTAATTATTGTGAAACAGACCCTCAAAATAACAGACTATACATCTCTTTTGATTATGGTCCATGTCAAGTGGCATGTCACAGTCCCATCGCCCATCTCATGTCCATCTGGAATTCAGTCATCGATGACCATAATTCTTGTGCAATATTCTCATAACTTTTGATCAGTGACAAAATTGAATGCAATGAATCGCTCCATTTTCTAATCGCATCATCTCATCTCACTGATGATTGTGTTTAGATAAGAGTTACCAAATTTTGGTAATTTGACAGATTGATACATATGAATGAATTGCATGTGACAAGTTACATCATTGCCACCTCATCATTTCCTCATTAGTCTAATTGAGAGGTAATCCCAGCTACGGACATGGATACAAACACATGCGTCATGCATCCAACGTGTGATTTTACCACCCAATGCAGAGTATGATCACCCAATGCATGATTACACAATGCATGATTACCCAATGCATGATTACACAATGCAGAGTATGATTACACCAAGTTTCAATTCAATGACGGTGATGGGATCTAATCGGTGATGCTGTATACGTACATGACCTGAGCAATAGGACTACATCATCCAACCAATTTGTCAAAAAGCAGGACAAATTAATTACAATGATAATCATGAGTTGTATTATAGGAACGTGAAAAATATGGGGTGGAAATGAGGTGAGGTAATTTTAATTTGTCAAATTCTCTTTACGGTGACAGCATGTACCATTGACCGACCCTCACTCAGAGTCAAACAAGCTCCCCTTTTCGATCAAACATGATGTCTGACACTTAGTCCGCGAAATCAAATCTATCATAGCAGACAACATTTATGATGCTCAGTAGATTATAAGATTGCTTTATGAAGGAGCCGGATGTGTAGTGCGTGTAGTAACTTGGGATACACCGCGAATAAAGCTGAATCCTCTTCTGTCTATGGTGGATTTCTCGAATTCAAAATATGCGACTATGAGATGCAGTCAAGTCTATTATTCATAATGTATAACGGACATCGGTTCTTCATTTCATTATTACAGCCTGGCTTTGGCAAGTAGCATGGTTTTGTACAGTTGGTTCGAGACTACCTGCTTAGGAATGATGATCACATTAAATAGCACTAACAGCATTTTTCAAGGATGAGTAGCTGACTAATCTGGGACGTGATCTGAAAGTCACACGTGTTTTTGATGTGTGTTTCTGTGTTGAGTTGAGGGCATTCGATCCATGTGGCATCATATACCTAATTGTTAAGAACAGGTCAGAATTGTAATTTTAGATTTTCACTCTATGGACCAGGAAGTGAAAAATAGCTCCCTCGACCCCACGTTCTTCACATCCGTCTCACTGCCATATTCAGAAAAAACTCGTAACTTACTCCCATATTCATGTGCCCACGTGTAGTATTCCTGATTACGTCATCACACTTTTTTCCCTCTCTCTGTATGGCGTATAATTTACAGGAGCACGGGCTGTGATAATTTGTGGCCAACCACTCTTGTCACATTCGAGAAACACTTCACCAGCTACATTATGGTGAAGTCTGGTGATAATATTATGAAGGAGCATATTTATGCTATGCGAGTGTGTGGTACAGAATGTGGCCGTATGTGTGTGCATGTGTTTGTTGCAAGTTGGTCCAGACTGAATGATAGAGTATGCAATATGCGCTCTAGGTTTGTAGCCGCTGAACAGATACAATAATCTAGGTCATTGATAGGTCCAGTTACTCATGTTCTAATCTTAGGTTCACTACGACCTGTTTCAAATTACCATCTTTTCAAATTCGGTTTATTTGGACTTCTGCCAAATAACCATTATCTCCCAGGTTGACTTGGACCGAGTGTTGGTGACATGTGGCACACACGGCGGAAGTCCGAGGTGTGTCATCAGGGATTTGTCACTGTTGAAGAGTATCGGTGAAGTGATGCCACTTCAGTTTGCCGCCACACCACACAAAGATCTCAGACCCCTCGCTGTTGTCCACGGTGAGTCATGTAACATGTTACTGGTTCTCCTTACCTAAAGATCAGTGGTCGGTAGAGTTTTCTCACAATAACCGTGCTCATCGCCATGATCAAGAGCGGTGACATGTGACGCCATGTGACCGGTGACATGTGACGTCAACCATTACACTACTCGTCATCTTCCTGTTATGTCACTTAGAGTAGATTAAGATAAATTGAGTGATATGTGCAGTGTACGCAATTGTATCTTTTAGGTCAGTGCCACACCCATACCTACTGCGCAGTGCGCACACCATTTCCGTGCTAGTGCCACGCCCATACTATGCAAGTTTCACGCGCCCATCTGCCTGCAATAACACCATATTCTGTAGATAACAAGTTCTACTACGCGTCCTACATCACAAACGACACGTCACACGCTGTGCTGGGAGTGTACAGTAATGGTGTCCAGTTAACAACCAAGATAGACAACAAGTGGTTCAACCGTGAGTCTGCATATGATTCCTATTACGTTCCATTCATCTCTACTCCAGTAGCCAGGTCCCCGTATTCAAATGCATGTTCCACGACTCTCTTACAACTCTCTTCCTCCCCGTGAGGACCCTCAGATATTGCCATGATCACCCCTCCTCCCCCTTCTGCAGGTGCCCAGTTCGTGTCCCTCATCCCTATTGATAACCACATGTACTTGTTCTACAAGGAGCTGACATTCGACTATCCCAGTCCTATTCTCACTTCCCGTGTAGCCAGAGTGTGTACCAACGATAAGGGAGGGAACAAGTGAGTTGGAACTTTGCCATAATATGTTCATTTGCAAATGAATCACGTTCACATGTTGTCACATGTAACTGCCACAGTTTGTCAGTATCGCACGCCTATTCCAGCATAAGCTCATAAGTACTGTTAGCCTAGGCTAAAATCCTAGTTTTGTAGCCTAGTATTACTCAGGCCGACTTTTAACCGTAGTCAAGCCCCTCTCGCACGCTCTGAGCTCCTCATGATGTTTTTTGTGGATATATAGTTGCTTACTCCTCGAGTATATACCTAGTGATAGTGCGATGTCTCTCAATAGGGCATTTCTCCAGTCTCATGTATTCACATGTCAACATGCAGAATCACTCTTGCTGATGAGATGAATATGCCAAGCTGTGTAACAGAGCTTGTGTGTTCTAATTGAATGGGATTGCTAGATAATTGCTTATCAAATGCTGTATGTTGCGGTCGAAACAGCCTGCTGACAGCTGTTGACAGCTTGAGAATGCAGTGGTAAGCAATGACATCATAAAATTTTTGGTCTTCTTTTCACAAAAAGGTACAGTCAAGCAATATCTGTATCGGCCATAAATCACCATTTTCATGCCGTACCATGCACAGAAAGATACTATGAAAGTGAAACAGTACTCCGCAGTCCGCACTTATTTGAATGCCAAACCCTGCTCCATATGCTCAGTCATCAGTGATTGGTGAGGCTCATCTTCCTAGATTCCTCAACGTTCCAATAACAACGTAACGTTGTGCTTAGTGATCAAGTGATCACTAAAGAGTCTCGATTTTAGCAATGTGGCTGATCTGGGAGAAAATTTGAAACAAGTGGCATCCGGCATCGCATCTGTCGGATCAATTATTGTGCGTGTTCATTTTAGTGGTTCATTCTAGTGAACCACTAATGAGAAGAGGGGTAAGCAGTGGTACAGCTAAAGCACCTGTGTTGATAGCAGCAGGTGCTATCTTGTGTCAGCGTGCAATTTGTCAGAGGAATGTGTTTGGACATATTGTAACAAAGTTGCAAATAGCAACCCGCATCCAGATATCCGCCAGGAATATATTTCCGTGTGACACTGTGGCAGTGTGTGGAAGCGTGTGTGACCGCCACGACTATAGTTCGCACGGCAAATGTTGTGAAAATACCACATTCATCTCATATCCTCCAGACATCCCCCTCTCTCTGTCTCCATCTCTCATACTGCACAGTGCCAGACATTGTAATTGAGTTATGCCCTCGATACATAGTGCTACCATAGTTAACACTGGGCTACAACAAGTTTCAAGCGATTGCTAAAGTGATTGCCGATGTGAAATAGCATTAACAATGATCATGAAAATGCTAAATCAGCTCGACCAGCGTGATGAATGATCATGTCTCATATCAGTGTCAGGAATAGCTGATAATATGGGAATGTTTCAAGTTAACCCCCGTGAGGAATTTTGCAAGCAGCCTCACATGTACGATTATATCCCGGATATGACCGCAAAATCAGTTTAGATGTTCATCAAGTGAATACATCTGTGTATACATGTATCTCACTTATCTGTCACAGATTTCTAAGTTACGAATTCTGATCCACTGCACGCTAACCCAGTACCCATGCGGATTCAATATTCATTCGTACTGCACATGCCGAGTATAACTAGTGACTTATATACACGTCTTCATGAGAACTACACATGCACAATTTCAGGCTGGTCCTGCATCGTCATTTCCGGAGTTTCACGAAAGCCAGCATGACGTGTACATCACCGAGTACAATGGCCGGGGTGCCGGATTACACTTACAGCTTCCTGGATGGGGTAGCTGTACCCGAGTATAGCCTATCTAACCCCAACGGAAGTGGTGAGTTATTATACCTACACAATATGTGGTGAGTGTAATGTGTCATTGCGTAGTGTCTAAACTGGGGCAGGGGAGTGGTGTGCACTGTTCAGCGGAGCTGTGTGCAGTGACTGTACTGTGGAATGGTGTGCACTGTGCAGTGACTGTACTGTGGGGTGGTACAGTGACTGTACTGTGGAGTGGTGTGCACTGTGCAGTGACTGTTCTGTGGGGTGGTACAGTGACTGTACTGTGGAGTGTTGTGCACTGTGCAGTGACTGTACTGTGGAGTGTTGTGCAGTGACTGTACTGTGGAGTGGTGTGCAGTGACTGTACTGCGGAGTGTTGTGCAGTGACTGTTCTGCGGGGTGGTGCAGTGACTGTACTCGGTGTTATCGTGCGTTAACAGGCCTATAATAGATTCACTCTTCACGGTAATTGATTCTCAATGTAGCATTTTTGTTCTATATTCGAATATTGCTTCTCTATCATTAGACTTGTTTACAATAATTTCGGGACAGGCTTTTTGTCTGCTCGATGGACCACCGAATGTGACAAATTGAAAATCCCTGATTGAGTTATCTGAATTAGGCGTATCCCGCAAAAACTTATTACCTCCTACAGCAACAAATCACATCAAATTCACCCCCTGTTCGTGCGGGCACGTTTGCTAGTACTTTTGCGCAGCTTTTTTAGCAAATTCCAGTCGCGCCGCTTCAATAGTAGCCAGAGGGCACATTTTTCATATTTCACAGATATTTTTACCAGCATCCTCTGCAGAAAGGTTTCAGCTTCCAGATGATCTCAAGTTCATCCCTCTACTGTCAACATAGCTTGAGATATGTTCCTTTGAAGTGTGATGTAAGCACTGAATCGCGTAAGTACTCTTCACTCAACAGCGAATTGCTGAAAATNCTGCGGAGTGGTGTGCACTGTGCAGTGACTGTACTGCGGAGTGGTGTGCAGTGACTGTACTGCGGAGTGGTGTGCACTGTGCAGTGACTGTTCTGTGGGGTGTTACAGTGACTGTACTCGGTGTGGTAGTGCGTTAACAGGCCTATAATAGATTCACTCTTCACGGTAATTGATTCTCAATGTAGCAATTTTTTTCTATATTCGAATATTGCTTCTCTATGATAGAGTCTATCATTAGACTTGTTTACAATAATTTCGGGACAGGCTTTTTGTCTGCTCGATGGACCAACGAATGTGACAAATTGCAAATCCCTGATTGAGTTATCTGAATTAGGCGTATCCCGCAAAAACTTATTACCTCCTACAGCAACAAATCACATCAAATTGAGGTTGACTGAATTCCCCAAATCAAGACCGTGCGACTCTCAAATCATTGGCAGAACCTACATCATTTAAGACAACCACACCAGCATCACCCCTGTCATAATTAATAACCCGGATCCCCCTCTCAGATCGGCTCCTGTACGCCATCTTCTCAAACATACCGAACGGGCCGTGTTCGGCCTCCGCCATCTGTGCTTACAACCTGGCGGACGTGGACCGGTCGTTCAAGTCTAACGAGTTTGTCCGCATTGATCACAGCCAGGAGATACCTCACACTGTACCCTCAGCGTAAGTTCACTTCACTGTACTTCCTAATAGGATACAATGTTTGAACTTTGAACGTCCGATGTGGAGCCATATAATGACTCTACGAGGAGTTGATTTTGATGATTCACAGTGAGTCACGGTTCATGGGTAGTTATGGACCATGAAAAAGAGGGCATATTTATCCATCGACCACACTTCATTGCACTCGCTACTCAATCTTATGATTTGCTGAACCCCGCACAACAACCAGGATTTCGTGCTATGCTGAGAGTGCTGATCGCGGAAGCCGAACTAATCAATAAACATGCATGTGTGTGGAGAGGGATTTAATATCAAATTAAAGTAACTTCCATCATATGGCGCCTCACCGTCTGCCACTGACCCCTGAAAAAGGGCAACCGTTCACCATGCTGCCACACTCATTGGTGCTTGACGCTGAATGAACATTTAATAAGATGGCTAGCTGCTCATGGACAATCTCATGGTGACCATCTGATCGCTCAGCTTACGCTGTGATTAATTGTCATGATATGGGTCATGCAATCAACTGATATATAGCGTGAGAGTATGTGTGAGAGTACTGGGTATGTTCCGAGCATTATAATATATCACAATCACATGGAGTAAATTCCAACACGATGGACACGGTAGTAGTGACGCAATATTCGGTACAGAGAAGTGTATCTTCGATCTCTTTAACTCCCCTTTACCCAACTAACTCCCTTGTATTACCCCCCGCTCCCCCCTAACTCCCTCCCTCTCCCTACGGAGTACTCCTCTTCACTCATTTACTCCCCCTCCTCCCCCAGTTTGGATTCATGTGAGGAGCCGAGGTCACTATACTCGCCTCTGTAACTAATCCCAACTAATTCCCCCAACTAACTCCACAGACACTCCCTCTTACTCCACAGACACTCCCACTTACTCCACAGACACTCCCACTTACTCCCCGTCCTGCCCCAGTTCAGATTCGTGCGAGGAGCCGAGGTCATTGTACGACGCTCACAAATACAACCTCCTCCGGGAACCAGTCCGGCACGCGTACAGGGGGCCACTTTACGCCGCCAAGTGCCGGAAATACACGGCCATCGCGGCGGACCGGACCAACGGCGTCGATGTACTCTTCATCGCAACCAGTGAGTGTAGAATGTACATGTATAGTGTGTACTGGGTAGGGTGTGTACTGTGTAACGTATGAACTATGAAGTGTATATTAAACTTAAAGCAGACAATACATTGTATACTATACAATGTATACGTCATTATAATTTATACATTTCGTTACACTTTAAATAAACCAATCTATTTCACGATAATGTATCCTCATCATAGATATCTATCTGCGCATTTATCTTCTAAATCGTACTTTTCGCAGTTGCACGGAAATGGAATCAAAATTACTCTTGACGGAATTCAGCTCGATTTTAGTTCAGATAGAAAAGTTCCCACCATTAGATTGTGCTGGTTTGTCCTTGATATGATTCTGATGGACAATGGACAATCATTATCAAGTTTGACCGAACAAAGCCTATTCATCATAAAATGATGAACATTGAATATCAAGCATAACATCAGACATTCAGCTTTTCAGGCTAGAGAATTATCATTTTTTACCTTAAGTCCCTTTCGCTGGTACAGACTTGCACGAATTTGTATGGATGCCAGCAAGTAGAAATCTTAGCATAAATGAAAAATTTCTATGCAATTCTATAATTATAGGCATCAAAATTGGATTATGTAGATTGGCCGATTAAATCAAAAAACAAGATGTATCATGGTGCTGAGTGTTTTTCACGGATTATCCTCCTTTTCTGAGGAGACATTCTTGAAGTGACCAGAATGTTGAGTCAAATGTCCGACTCAAGTTTTCTGGTGATGCTTTGTCTTCGATAAAATTCGCGCGACGAATTTTGTAGGAATGCAATAATTTGGACACAGATGCAGAAGTTTTCTACATAGTTTCGCTATCAAAACATGCCCCCAATATAAGCCAGTGGCGAAAGGGCAGAGATTTCTATCATCATGTGGATACTGTACGATTTCATCATGCTAGTAGCTGAGAACTGCTCCAGCAGATAAGCTTAAGTCCCCGGCCCGGACATATGGAATAACCCCCTAGGTATTAAAGTATTATACACATCATGAATAACCAAATATCGAGCAGGAGACATATCTCCCCCTTGTCTGTAAGTGTTCGTAACGGGGTCCTCAGGGGCTGTCTAATGGACACTTTGACTTTATGTTTACCATGCTCATATGTGCCTGGAATTATCATTCTATAAGCGCACACGTTAAAACGTCAGGGATTGAAAGTTTTCCTATGTGGGGCGAGGCGAAAATCGCTGTTTGGGAACGGGATTTGCATAATGTTTAGGATCAGGGATTTGCATATGAAATTAGTATTCCTACAATGGAATTGTTATCGTATAACGTGCTGTATTATAGTAATCAAAGTGTGTCCCCAGGCGATCTTCATTTCATCAAGATGGCAGTTCACAACGGAGAGGCTTACCAAGTGGATTCCGTTAAGATCCATAAAGACGATGTCCCAATCAACAAGATTGTTATAGCACCTTCGGCGGTAAGTGCGCAGTCTCGCGCTTCATGATCATTATCTCATATCTCATTCATATCCCTCTCATCTCATGCATATATCCCTCTCAATCTCATCTCATTATCACATGGAGAGACTCCATACCCTACCGCTGAGGAGCCATCATTTGGTGCTGAACCTCAACTATTTCATTCTTAACTAATTTTATTCATAACGAGTAAAATACCGCATGCAGGACTCAATTATATTCACTCACACCACCCCTCGCACGCACATTATCCACTATTTTGGTTATAGTTTTTGTCGCCAATATCGCGTCCCCATATTATTTGTGTTCGAGAACACGTTAGCAGCGTTGACAAGGTTACATCTCAACACTGTGTACACGTTGTACTCGTAGTTTCTTAGCCAAGTCGACAAGTCGCCACTTCATGTCTCTTCTTCATGGTTCGCGACTCGCGTGACAACTGAGAAGTGAACTAATGAGAACCGCTGGACAAGAGATAGTTGTTTCTTAACTACTGAGCTTGCAGTAACATTCATGGAAATGGAATACATTATGATTAATACTTATAGAATTTGTGATAGGAAGTATATTCGCTGCCACGTACTACTACTATAAACCGTGATCATATGGACATGCAATTGCAGTACCTATGACTCTATGAGTATGAATATGCGCATTCTGGAGGTCACTTGTTTTTGGAATGGATGTGCACAAGGCGGCCGCATGTTTGAGTGTTTGACGGTCACAAATTGTGACATTTCTGTATCATGAAATATTTACAGCAATTAAAGTACATCCTTGAGTAAATTTTAAAATTTAGAGCATGTAATTGAATTTTTGGGAAAGTTACACGCTATATCAGCAGGTGATTAATGACTATATTTTACTTGAAAGATGCACTACCGTCTACCCGGTGCTTTTGCCACGATACTTTATGTAGGAGGTTGGGCTGCAGCGTCATCGGATCATGTGCAAATGATATCCAGTTGAAGATGGTATAAGAAAACTGGGTTTGTTGTCAGATTTAGTGATACGGAAGCGATTCATAGCACCCAATATATCGATTATATCATTCCATTTGGCAACACAGCGTTGTTTTACGGGGAAAATGTTGTTCTCGTCCCGCAAAATCAGTTAATTTCGGAACATTTTTGAAGAAACCCATTTTCGTAATTAACTTTTCGCGGTACAACGATTGAATTTTATGAGAGGATGGAATTATCATACCTTCGTCATCTAATTAAAAGGCCGGCTGACTGGACCAGGGATTTTTCGTTTTTCGCAAGTTCCTACGACACGAGTTTTGTAAATAGAAAGTTGAGTCAAACTCAAATGACTGTAAAGTGCGAACGTTAACAATGACCAAAGGTTATAACATATAACGATGGAATAGAGTTGTTCAATTCTGAGCTTATGCAGACTCTTGTGTAAACACGTGTTTAATTGCAGTCAATTTCGTCGTTCTACGACATCGTCAGGCTCAAATTTGATTGTAATAAGTTGGTAAGTTTATAACATAATTTTCTGACTAACTAGATAAACTTATCTTATGACAATCAAATTTGAGCCTGACGATGTCGTTGAACGGCAAAATTGATCGCAATTAAAGGCCGCATTTCCATTTGTTAACAGAGTCAAAAGAGGATTAACTAACAGTAACTATCTCTCATTGTAACTCATGCGAGTAATTCTTGATCTTACTCAAATCCAATCGTCCATTATCCATGAACTCTGTAAGTGTAACCTCAACCTCTCTAAGTCAATGGTAAACTCAATACAAAATTTATGCATGTTCGACTGTGTTCCAGTTCCACACTTATTGAAGGTTAAGTTTTTTCATAACGTATTCTAACGCCCCCTTCCCTCCCCATCAGAACTACGTGCTGGCAAGTGGTCCTGATTCCCTGCTCCGGATACCGATATCCCAATGCCGGAGATTCAACGACTGTAACGCGTGTGTCGCGTCGCGTGACCCCTACTGCGGGTGGTGCCCGATCTACGATTCGTGTGTGGCGACAATATCTTGCCCGAAACCCATCACAAACTACGACGAACGATTCGAGACGGCCAATCTTTGCTACCACCACCAAAAGTCGAACAACTACACACGTCGGGACAACAACACGAAGAACCCTCACAGACGGAAAATAAAGAGGAAGAAGCGCAGGAAGTGATCATCGGAAAACTATATTGAGCAATTGTACTGTACGAAAAACTGTGATGATGTGTCATGTGATAACGAGACAACGAGACCAATTTTATTACAAGGAAAGACTACGATGCCACTTTCATGCCCTGGACTCTGAAGCATGTGATTGATCTTTATCAATAGAAATAATTAGATTAGATTTCATTTTAGATTATACCCAATTTGGACAGCTGTATTCACGTTCGGGAGAGCCAGCAATGAAAAATGAGTTTCAAGCATGATGATTTTTCTTTTATAATGATCATTAATCATGTGTGGCCGTGGCTGAATCGAAACAAATCGTGGTTGACATAAACATATTTCGGTTTCTATTTCACGCAGAAGAAACTCCGTGGGACTGTGTACTGTCTACTGTGCAATTGTATCAGTGATACAACTACACAGTGATACTTATGCTATCACCTAAAAAGAATTTGCAAAATTTTGTGACTATATGCGCGGGCACTCGGATATACCATGCGTGCGCGCATGCACCATAACGGCTTTGAGCGCGCAAAAAGTGTGATCTTTCTGCCGCCGCGCCCTCCGTTTATGAACGCTTCTTGATTGTGACACTGGACCTAACGCGCATTGCCTCACTGCCGCACGCCTGAGTGTGGGTAATACGGACATAGAGCGACAGATTTTCGCGCACTGCCACACTATTTTGTGCTTTTTGCCACAGTGCCACACTCAAAATCAGTGTGGCAGCCACACTATTCGACCGACCTTACTAGGAATGTGGCAGCCACACTGCTACAGTTGATCAATTACCGGTAAATATGAGGAAACTGAAACACACTTTTAGGGCCAGATAGTCTTTCTGGTGATCCCAGAGGCTCAAGCAGGATGGGGCGGTGCTGATAGTGAAAAATGGTTCTATGGTTAAAATAGTTTCATGGTGAAAAGATGGTCAACTCGACCACTTTTACATCGGCAACTTTCGTCCGACAATTTCATAGAACTCCAGAACTGCATAACAATACGCGACGTCAATGATGAATTATTTGTCATATCTCGATCAAAAAGTTAACACCAATACTCAATAGTCAATAGTCATTGGTCATTATCAATGGTCATTAATTGTCATAGTTTCAATGGTCCGCCTACTGCCGGTGTCATTTGAGCACGGTGCATCCCAAGTAAGACATATTGGTACCCCATTGTTACATGCTAATTGGAGCAATTTACTGTACCATTGTTTCTTCATTCCTTACATAAACATTCCACCAGATTGCGATTATAATAGCTAATTTCGGACATGGTATATCGCAGAACACGATATTTGCCTCCGGAAACGAAAAAAGTTATCAACGTGATTTCAACGGCATATGAAAGCTCTGGTAACGGTGCGTGTATAAGTCGATGTCCTGGCCTATGTTATGTAAAAATTCTTGTTACCGACATCTCAATTAGTAAATTAGCCAATTAAGGCAATTAACGCTTACATCTCGGCAACGATAAAAGGTAGCAGCTCAATTTTGACGGCAAATCGTACCTCTATTTACGCTTCATGCTGTATTTTATTGGTTGAATGGTCGATTCTGACGCTACGAAAAACAGTGCTATTATATAATATCCAAAAACAATTGACAATTGTAAATTGTTTGAGTTTCGCAGCCACTCAAATGGGAATAAATGATGTGATATGGAATTTATTCGCAGCCCGTCGGTGGCGGTACCCTCAGGTTAATATAAAATCTAGCCAGGTTATATTTGTGGAAAATGAATGCAATTTTCTATCGTATGAAGTCACACCGAGCCCCGACCATATGAATCAACTGCCCTCAGTTACTATTCAGGTCTATTCAGATATTCAAACGTTTTAAGTTTCCTTAAGTAAAGGCATTCAAAAAAATTATTAATCAACTTTGCAATAAAACTTGTGAAACATAAAGGTGAACCACGTTTTTTTGCCTGTTTGTTCTAACCAAAGGTCGCCGCCTCAGACGGGCTGCGAATAAATTTCATATCACATCATTTATTCGCATTTGAGTGGCTGCGAAACTCAAACAATTCTCAATTGTTTAAAAGATATAAGAATAAAAACTGCATATAATAAGAATAAAACTGCATATAATAAGAATAAAAATTGCATAAAATATTGTTGTCGCTGTGTTAGAATGGGGAAAACATTCCATTTATGTAACAACTTTGGGAGAGTAGGTACTCCATTAACCCTGTTAAGTCATAATCATCCTTGAGACATTTTAAAGCTTATTAGATGCATTTACAATAGTCTTAATGCGTGCGTCATTTTCACGTGGCTACATTATCATGCTTATTGCTTCAATGAGTCCGGCATCATTTATAACTGGAGAATAAAAGCGCAGTAAAAACTTATCATCAATCGTCATGAAACAAGTTTCAATGGTTTTTTCTCGGACTTCTGCACATAAGTCCGTGTCATGTAATTTGGTATTGCTCTCTTTTGAGCTTGAGCATATAATTCGGTTTTCATATACTTCTTCATTGCTCTCTTTTGAGCTTAAGCATATAATTCAAGCCATGTTCATCATTAGAAACATTCAAAAGCTCATTCAAGACATTTCTCTTCACAAGATCATACAACAATAGGTAACTGAGCATTCTCTCATCGTCAAGGTGTCCTCAAATACGTGTTTCATCATCTTCATGGACCCACTTTTTTCTTTTCGCGAGGAGTGAGGAGTGACTGCTAGTTTTTAGTGGCGAATGTAAATTGCAATGCGATTAAGGAATTGCAATGCGATTAAGGAATTGCACGTATAAGTGAATGCGCGCGCACGGATGGGTCCTCATTTCGTTGTTTCTTTGTTTTGAAACGTCTCAATTTTGTTGCTCATTTATTATAACTCATTTTTGATTATTTCTAATATTCAGTGCAGCACACCCAGTTGATGGGTGTTTTAGTCTATAATATAAAGGAAGAAGACACTTATAGAAAGTCGGTTTTTGTTCACAAATAACTCGACCAAATGGAGTTGAAACGCCGGAATTATTTGCAAGGTGTAGAAAAGAGGATTCCGCTTAGGACGATCATTCGATACTTCAGAATTAGACCTTTGATTTTTTGTGATCGGCGTCAGAAGTTTCGGCTTTTCGGGAAGAGATGCAAAAATCAATTATAGGTGGTACCTATGTAGCAGAGTTTGCATTTAACAGTTACTTTGCGATTTACGAGTTGCATGTGCAAGTGAATGCACACGCACGGATATGTCCTCATTTCGTTGTTTTGAAACATTTCGATTTTGATGCCCATTCTCATTTAACTCATTTTTTGATTCTTTAAAATATTCATTGCAAGGTGTTCTAGTAACAGATTAAATGTGTTGCTGTCGTTTTAAATTTATGTGTACTGCATTAGGTAGCAGAAAATCCAAATGCAAGACACACTTTTGGTTATGTCTATAGCTTCTACGTTAGCGACCAAAAAATAGCTAGAGGATTACAGGTATTGATAGTGATACAATAGCTGATTTAAATAAATGCTAAAAGCTTATCATTCCATCTGTATCTGTCACTAGATCAGCTATACGTGACAAATGTTAAAAGACAGCTTCAAATTACTTTGTTTCCATACTCTACTTCTGGGAACTGTGGTTTGCTGGGAAAGGACGGAAAATCCTCATCAATGCACTGACACACCAGTCATTGAAGAAAGTTTGGAACCCGGTTCATGTGAAACTGTAGTAATCAAAGGTTTTCTCAAAGAGCGGTGCTTCATTGGTGGGAGAATGCAATTCAAATGTCCCTTCTCGAACAGCCATTATCGCGTTTTATTTGAGAATTGCTCACATCAAAGGTTCTCTAACGTGTGTGAAAATGATTCATCATTTTACCAGTCTTGCGGTCATCTAACCTGTCCCCATACTCTACAAAAACTGACTCCCAGACTTGGTGTGTGTGGAGACATCGTTTGCAAGTCTCTGGTTCATGGTAGCTTCCATGCATCTGGCTGGCTTCCGCAAAACTCGATTGATGTTATAGAAAATGTTGTATTAACATCTAATAGAATTACGATATGCAATGGGGATGCTGATTGTTCTAACACCGTCAATAACGTAAATGTTGACGAAAGAGGGTGCGATGACGACGTAGCTCTTTTTGACTGCTCCCCATTTTCTCCCGAGGCCGAGCAGTTCGAGTCAGTTCCACTGTCCAAAAAGTGTGACGATGTCTGTGACTGCAGTGAAGATTGTTTCGATGAGGCAAACTGCTACAACCGTTCAGTTGGAATCATTTGTAGAGGCAGATCATTCTTAACATCAGAAATAGTTTCAAAGTATTTACATCCCCGATTCATATGTGATATAAAACGGCACTGTATAAACGGAATTGATGAAATGAACTGTTTGACTAAAGAAACTTGCCTATCCCCTTCAATTTCATTGTTCTTCGCAAACAAATCTAGAAACCTCAACCCTAGAAACAAATGTTCAATACCAACTAATGTCTATTATAGCAGATCGACTATGGTGTGTTCCGACTTTAAAGATCAAATGAACTGTACGAATAATACAATGCTTTCACCTCTTAGTTGCAAGATAGATGGTTACCTAACAACAATATCAAAATACGTGATTTGCAAAGGCATTGGGCTGTGTGATGATCTGATTGATGACAAATGTCTTGATGTAGAATACAGTTGCAAGGTACACAGGCACAAACTTTGCGATGGAGTCTATGACTGCAAACACAGGGCAGATGAAGGAAGTCACTATTGCAAAGATCTGGTTTCTATAAATTGTGTCAGGAAATTTTCATATCACAAATTATCACTCCCATTTCCTCACCAGTGGGTTCTGGACGGTGTAGAGGACTGCTTTGATGGAATAGATGAAGACTATAGTCGGTGGAAAAGGAAATGTGGAGCAGGGAATGAAAAAATTTTCGTACCCAATGATGATAACTCGTCTTGCAAGAATGTTCCACTGCTAAAGTGCCCAAGCTCTCACGAATATTTGCTTATGTCCGATATCTGTCAAGGGACATCAAACTGCGATCTACCGATATGTAAAGCTTCTAGGAGACTGTTTTATCCAAAAATCAAGCAATCAAGCTCTAAAACAAATTTCATCCGACAATTTTTTTGTTCAAAAGGATTGTCAAGTTTGGAATGGATGATAGGACCTTGTGAGCAGTTTGATTTCAGAATGATAAGGAGTATGGTTATTGGCGTGAACGATTCTTACAGAATGTTGTCAAACGTTGACTTCGCAAAAAAACTTGACTGTCGTGAAATTTTTGGTCAGCTTTATATCAGTTTAGTTTGTCTTGGACAATGTCAGCATCTGGTCAAATGTCCACTGCGCAGTGTACCTTTTTCGACTTGCATAAATTTTTCTGAAGAGCAGCGCATTTTTGCTATTACCAGAGTCAAGAATCTAACCATCGTCAAACAAGAGAAGGATGGGACATTTCATCAGAACTTTTATCCGTGCTTAAATGATAGATGTATCTCACTTGAGCATGTCTGCGACCTTGTAGACGATTGTGGGGATGCTTCAGATGAAGCAGATTGTGTGAACAACTTCAGGTGCGATTCAGGTGAGTTCATAGCGCTTACACGGAAATGCGATGGTGGATTTGACTGCTTGGACTTCAGTGATGAGTGCAACAGCCACTGCACCAACCAAGTGAAAATATTCAACCACTTTGCTCTCTACTTTACTACATGGGTAACTGGTTGCATTTCTGTTGCTTTGAATGGTTGTGTTATGCAGAGAAAAGTCAAAGATTTTCTGAGGCAGAAGACAAGTGTTGCAAAAGTCAACAACTGTTTCATGATAGTAATATCAATAGGAGACTTTCTACAAGGATTGTTTTTGCTCCTTGTTGCACTTGCAGATGAGTTTCTGAATGACAGTACATGTTTTACCCAGTTTAAATGGACAACAAGTAAGACATGTAACTTTCTTGGTATAATTTCAACTGCTGGATCAATAATATCACTTATATCCATGATGAATCTGAGTGTTATCAGAGCTAATGGCACAAGATCTCTTATTGTGCCATCAGAGGAAATGTCGGTGAGAAAAAAGATTTATCTTGTCATAAATATAGTATGTATATTCATTGTATCCACCACTATTGCGTTGGTACCACTATTTCCTGCTGCAGAAGACTTTTTTGTGAGGAGTCTATCATATGACAATAATCTTTTTGTGGGGAAAGCTGGGATACCAGAACATGAAGAAATAATTAAAGCTTATCATGGAAGGATCAAGATGTCCAATCCAACATGGAAAATGAATAGAAAGTTGGTGGAAGACATGTTCGTAAATGGTAAAGTTGAAGGAAAGGTCATAGGTTTCTACGGTAGCAATGGCTTCTGTCTCTTTAATTACTTTTTAAGAGATGACGACCCTCAAAAATGGTTTGTGGGTTCTGTAGTTGTACTCAAATTTGCTTGTGTCCTTGTGATATTGGTGAGCTATATCATTGTAAATCTTTCCACAAGACAGAGTTCATCCTTTGCTGGCCCAGAAAACAAAGGGATAGTTAAGCGAAATGCTACTATCCAACGAAAAATATCTGTCCTGATAGCTACTGACATTGTCACATGGATACCATTTTTGCTCATGGTAGTTCTGCACTTTCATGATATTGTTGATGCCTCAAGTTGGCACTCAGTCTTCAGCATTATTGTTCTTCCTTGCAATTCAATTATTAACCCAATTCTTATCCTTGATGGAGAAATTAAAAGATTGTTAACATATGCCTGGGGAAAGGTTTCATCTTTTGCAATCGTGCTCACTATAAAAAAGAAGCCTGAGAGAAGATAAAGATATAAAAGCAATGGAAACAGGACAATCAGCACAGTTTAGTTCACATCCAACACCATAGGTAGTCATTGCTCTTAGAGAGTAAGTGTTAATGTTAAGATGATTCCTGAGTCAGTGGTATGGAAGGAGGAAAAGATCCTTTATCCTAAGAAGATTGGGGTTCCACAGTGAGCTGCACTTGGGGGCGCTGTCAGTTCTGTTCATGGAGGGTTTTTCAGTCTGCAGCATCTCTGTCGAGGAGGGGGCCATAGGTCTGTCCATTGTTTTTGGCGGTGCAGTCAAAGCAGGTGATTTTGTAGATAGTTCGACATAATGCTCGATCCAAGGCACAAGTGTGGAAGGGCTGAGAAATCACTAAAAGCTCCATAACTTCGTGAGCAACGTCAGTTTGCAATGAATTTGACGTCATTGAGAAGCGAAGAATCTCAGCTTTCCAGAAATGTAACATTTGACATGTAGATAGTGTTGGGGGGTCTGGGAGGAGGGAGAAGTCTTTGTTTTGGTGAGGAGGTCTCAGAGGGAGGTGTTGGAGGTGGAAGAGGAAGAATTTTTTAAAGGAGGAATGAGGTGCAATGTCCTTGTTGAAGGCAGCAAAGGATTGGTTGCTAGAGTGTTTGCTGTTCTTCAGGGAGACATCTGTCATGATGGAGATGCGGGATGGAGGGAATCCCTTCTGTGAAAGGAGCAGAGTTTGTGGGCACGTCGTGTGAGGGATCTGATGACACTGGAGGAAATGGTAGTGCAGGAGTTGTAGTGGGTGTAGAGGTTGGTGCGGTCCGGTTTCCTGTAGACTAATGACAACTTGTCAGGATGGATGAGAACATCAAGGAAAGGGAGAAGGTGAGGGAGTTGATGAATATATCCAACTCTTGCTCAATCAATGAGCAATGCTACCCATTACTATTTGGTTTGCTAGGCCCAGCTGCTTAAGTGCTTCAGAAACACTGTTTCTGATCTCTCACCCACGAAAAACATTGAATAAGCAATAACATCTAAACATCCGGCAAAGATATGATATTTGTAACATGGACACTTATGATGTCAATAAATCAGAAAACTTGTAAATTCTGATTTGCTAGAAGGATCATAAGCTGAATTTTCATTGATTAATATGTTTATCTCGTTGCTGTTATGCACTTTTGTTGCTTATCCTTATTGATATTGGAGTTGAAACATCATATTTTGCGTTTGAGGAAACTTGTAAAAAGTGAATCCAGATCTAGATATAATAATATATTGAATATTGAGTAATTGTAAAACATGCTCTCTTTTACCAGAATGCCAGATGCTATGTCAGCTCTGAACTGTGTGCTCTTCCAGCAGTGGATATTGCCTGATAGAATAAAAAAAGTGTAAGGAACCATATATCCAATTAACACAGGAAGCAATTATTTAGCACACGCTGCGCGCCACTTTGTTTTTATTTTATATTTTACTCGGTGATCTGAAAACTCGAAAAGAACCACGGAGACGCGCAGCGCGCGCGGAGTATAAGTATTTCATATTTGGGTCAGGTCATGCAGCGCTTGTAAAATGATAATTTCTCCCTAGTCCCTACCCTTGCCGGATGTTATCTGTCCACTGTTTCTCGCGCGCGGCGCGCGGCGCGCGCAAGAAACAGTGGACAGATAGCATCCGGCAACCCTACCGTTGCTGGAGGGATTTTATCCCTGCGGCACGCATGGCAATTACAATTGCGCGGCGCCAACTGCAACGGTAGAACTAAAAAAGATCGCTATTCTGGAGTATTTGGGTCACGCGCGCGCCGCGCAGCGCGGGAATATGAATGTGGAACACTGGAACATGATCATCAACAGAACGCGAAACTCTGGACTCAGCTCAAATCTATCATCATGTCGTTGCGTTGAATGCAGGTGTATTCTGCATTGCAATGTTGTTTTCCAGAATCCTTTCACAAATTCCGAAAAAATCTAAGGCATATATCAATAATATCCAATTCAATGATTGATAAATGATGAAAGCAGAATTCTTCTTTACATCTCCTTGCAAAATATCTCATCAACAAAACCAACCATATCACCTTTTGGTACCTATTCAGCACAGGCACTCTGACAGGGTCCTATAGTCTATATTATAAACTCACAAATTCTGTTTGTACCTATCATATATTATGTATCATTCATCTTTGTCATAGCGTGCATTTTTGCCCTGTTACCATATGATTGTTAGGCAGAGATATGAGAAGGTTGCAGGTGCAAAAAGTAGTAGGTTGGGAGAGGTGATTATTCATTGTGCTGCTTTGATTACGTTGCTCTCTCTGTTGATAGGGAAGAGAAGAGTTGCATGTGCAGTGACCGTCAGTCCTCGGCTTTGTATTGAATCATCGCACACTAGTACTTTTATAATTCCGATATTAATCAAAATGCTTGGTGGCAACCCTCTAAATCTATTCTAGCAGAGATGCTGCTGAGAATTCATTTTAGGCAATATCACAAATAACTCTAACACTGAGCAGTGTTAAACCAGCATACAGTTAGCATTGCTATGATGTTACATAGTTGCAAGACAAGGTCAATTGTCAAATTCAATTGATGATGGAGATACCTAGTCATCATATCTTCAGCAATACCATCTTTTTAGAGA
The DNA here is from genome assembly GCA_946803715.1 of Beroe ovata. Classification (NCBI taxonomy): domain Eukaryota; kingdom Metazoa; phylum Ctenophora; class Nuda; order Beroida; family Beroidae; genus Beroe; species Beroe ovata. Next base: position 106,727 of record CAMPET010000169.1, on the reverse strand, counting down.
TATGCCACTCCTACAAAGAGTTGTACAGCCAGTGGACCTTGTGAGGATCCCACTAAACACACATCTGAAGGTTGGTATGCTGTTGTCTGAACACTTCAATAATGAATCAATTGATGATGATGATGATGTATGAAAGTTAATATTTCTTTGATGATGATGTATGAAAGTTTATATTTCTTTGATGATGATGTATTGATGTATCGTAAATTGATGTTTCTTTTGAATCTCAGGGCAATGATGAACTGCAACATGTGAATATGAATGCTCTTGTTGGTATTATACGACAGCTTTCCTCACTGTCTGCTCATGCAGAGACCTTGTTTGCAGATCTTTTTAATGAGGTAAATCTACTGACTTTCACGTTGGAACATGACAAAGCAATCAGATTTACTCACTTCAGATCATGAGAAATAACCTATAGGTATATATATATAACAGGGAATGGTCTACTCTTGATGTTCTGTACAATTATAGGGCTAAATAACTCATTACAACATGCTATGCTGACATCACTCGCTCTACTACCGATACTGAATAATGAGTAGTAAATTCAGTTGTAAACAATGCTCTACTGTAGCCCCGACATATAACATAATTCAACTTCGGTACAGCTGCAGTAGGATTTATCACAAAAATGATGTTATTGCTATTGCATGATAGATTTTCTTGCACGAGAATATGATTTGATCCCGGAATCTTTCTTATCCTAATTGACCATAATTTCTGAAATTAGGCTAAATTATGAAGTGTGGTCACGTTTTCTTACCCCACATATCAAAAACGAGAGGAGTCATTATCTCACATGTAACTTGCTACTTGCAAAGCAATCAACACCTCTCGTAACTTCAGCCACAGGATATGTGTCTCATTGAGATTACGGACTGCACTTTTTCAGGCTAGCAGAACAGCAATTAAAGCACGGAATATGGAGACCAGGGTTCACATGTTAGCCGACAAGATTGTGCAACTTGACACCTCCACTTTTACCGCAAGTGAGTGATCTTTGTGTGTCCACACAGACCAACACGCAGACACAGACATACGCCTTGTTTATGTCGTGGTGGTGTGTTGAGTTGATAAGAGAGAAGGGGGAGTGGAAAAAGAGTGCACTTCATTTACCAACTCTATTATTTCCTCACTCTATCATGATAAACCCCACTCCTTGAGAATAAACCGCCCCACCCTCCTCCACCCTCCTCCCACTCTATTCATCGCGCGTCCCTCTCTCTCTTCAGATATGAACACACACAGCGTTGAGTTGGGTCGATACAAGCCCCCTGTCATTGTAGATCAGAACGTTGTTATGAAGGAGAACAGACCACCGTGTGTCAAGGAGCGGCACGGTGCTGCTGATATAACACCTCCACTTGTGGTGAGCACACGAACACACACACACACATACACACACACACACACACAC
>CAMPET010000169.1:83856-105235 GCA_946803715.1 Beroe ovata | reverse complement strand
ACACACACACACACAAACACACACACACACAAGCACAAACACCTATGTACGTCGCACACAGACATATTTATGCACCCCAATTGACCCACTGTGTCATAGACCAGTTAACTGGAAATGTTTAAGGTGCCATGCTTTTTATGGTATAAACGTCCCGTTATACTGTAACAGTCAATTGCAAAACGCGTTACGTTGTGATCGAAGTTCACGTCCAAGTCTCCCAAGAATCGCTTTTCCTGTTCTATTACTGTGGTGTTACTGTGGTGTAACTGTGGAGTTACTACGGTGTGATTTGTGAATCCAAAGAGGTGTATGGGTATACTGCAAACATAGCAAAATACTGGATATCGATTTTCTAATCCAAGGATTGACATAAGGGAGGGAAGAATCTAAACTGCGAATCATCAGCGGTTACCCTACAGATGTAAGGCCCTCTCCTGTCAACAGCGATTTGGATCTCAGTATCAGCAAGTGGCAAGAGAGAACGGAGGGGTTTCGTCCCACCGTACCCCTGGGCCACCCAGAACTCCGGAATTCTGAGTTTCACAGTTTAGACAGACGGGGGGATTGGAGATAAGAATCAATGGAGGGGAAGAACTGAATAAGTAAATCAAAGTAAAACGAATAGGTTGATAACGACACTGTCCCGAGACACTGTATAGGTATTTCCAGTTCAATGCTAAGTGACTTATACAGTATATTGCCCCGAGTGAGTAGACTGAGCCGACGGATCCAAAGTCCGATTCACAAGGGGGTTTACGCTTCCGGTTAGGGAAACTCGCGCCGCTATCCCATGTTATATTACTGTGCTATTTCTGTGGAGTGAGTCTTGAAGCGTCTTGAAACGTAGAATTCCCTACTGAAAATCCCTCAGATGTTCAAGAGCCTGCGGGAAGATGGCAAGGACTGCACCACACTGTACACTGACCCGCATTATTTCGGGAGAGTTTGGATAGCTCAAATGCAGAAGGAGTTTGAAGCTAGTAATCGGGTGAGTTTTATTCATCAGAGTGAAGAAAAAATTTCTTAAAATGCATTTATCGGCTTCGGCATATTCTCGATAGTTTCATAATTCCTTGTTTCCTTTGAAGTGATATTCATAGCGATGAACAGATGCGAAGAGAAAATGTTCATTACAAACCTCATCAGTGACAAAATTCAGTGTGAATTGTGATTAAGTCATATGATAATTATATGATATCTTCTTAATGATATTAGTCCAATTGCTCATCTCATTATAGCGATAATATTTTGCTCTAATATTACCAGATTTTATGACTATCAATTCAATGTACTAAGTCATCTGTTACAGTTCAGTCATCATGTGTTGCTCATATTACCCGTCCCCCGTGACAAATAAATCCCGCAAGACAACCCGCGCACATTCCGACAGTTGGGATAGGTATCATATTGGTGGACAAGTCACCAGCCTACATTATGAGCACGGCCATTGCCATATTCTCTCTCTCTCCTCACATACAGCAACTGTTCTGCTGTTTCTAAGATACGTGTAAACCCAACATACAGCTCATACTATAGGTCATTCTTGATACACTATAATTTGTTTTGTTTTTATCCTAGGATTTCCTCTCTTTACCGACCGTTTTATCCTTTGCACAATGCACATAGCTCAGATAATGATGATCAATGATGCTGACTCAATGACACAATTTATCAGTCATCGTCCAGTAATTTAATATTTCGAACTATCGGACAATCCGTTTGATCATTTCACAATCTGAATCCGCAATTTGAATTATTTTGCCAAGGAGGAATATAAACCAAATTATTCACCACGTTTTGTCCCAAATATGGCTTAATAATAGCGTGCTTTGTAGCAGTGTAAACTGACAAAATGTAGCTGACAAGTCAGTGTGAGACGTGATGTATTATTAAAGTATTAAACCCACAATTAATCCTCTATTCTAATTGTCACTGTAGATCTAATAAGTAACTTTAGTGTAGTAAATAAGCAACTATTAGTGAATGGGCAGCTGTTATTATCATATTATTATGTTTCAAGCAGGGGGAACATTCTCTAGCCCCAACATTTCACCTTATTTCAGTGTCGGCTGCACACACAATATCTCCCCGTCTACAGTTAAACCCATGTCACATTCCCCATCAGATCAAAGCATCTAAACTCATGTGCTATATGTCTCCAGTAGGGATGCCCTCATGATATGCTCGAAGTGTTCATTACGCTTGTGTATCAGGCCCGAACTAAGAAGAAAAACAAGAAGCAGAGTGTGAATAAGAAGGAGCCACGACCTGTTATCGTAAAGGAGTACAAAGTCGACGCACTAGGTACGATACCTACTCACTCCAATTTAAGGGAGAGTCGGGTAACCCCCTAGTTTATCTTATACTCAGCCGGACATCGCTCAAAGGGGGGGAGGGGGGTTAAGGGGTATATGGGTATTTTCCCTTCAGTTGCAGCCTGATAGACCGTTATCTGCTAGGGAACAGAGTAGTGACAGAAAGCAGAGTTAGAAAAGTTGATGCTGCTGATGCGTCATGCAACGACAGTTTCGTCTCTTACGGTGTGTGTGTTTATTGTAACCTTGTCATGTTTCAATCCATGATATTGGTGGTCGCGTCTTGTTGTAGTTGTCAAAGGACTAACGATACTGTTTTGGAAGACGGAAGATTTTAACTTACGTATGTCGTAGGTATTTATGTTTCAGTCATGAATCACTGCCTGCCACACCCTAGCGCTTTCAGCGTTATACCCTAGCGTTATCAGTGGTTATGGTGTGACCTAAGTCGGTGGATGTTAGCACCAAGATAGTAGCTCTCTTCACTTGGCAGTACTCACACTAACGTGGCAGTAATCTTCACATCCTGTGAATAAGAAGCCATAATATGTAACGTTTCCTTGTGTTTCAGATGGTCAAGAGTACAGACAGGACGTTGTGGAACCCCCACCATTGCAGGTTTATGTTCATCTTGACAGGATCCCTAGGATGCGTTCATTCTGGACACATGTTACACGGTGTATCAGTGTATTAGAATTATCATTTGGCAGTTTCACTGTGTTGACACGCTAATTGCCTGCAAATGTCACACTATACACAAAGTTTACACAATGTACACAATGTATTCACTGTCTGTATACAGTTTGTATAGATCGTAACACAAAACGCCCTTAGCCAGTACACATAGAGCAGAATGACAGACTGCCGCCACCTCCAGAGTTTGACTTGGCGCCGCCCCTCCCCTTCGAGGCGGCATACCAGTTAGTATTCCCTAGAAATGACGCGTTTGTTTGGAAATCAAAATTTATGAGGATATCTCAATTCGATGCCTCGTGAATTGGAGATTTTCGTATGAGTGCTACCTATCATGATATCTGTTGGGCATAGATCAAATTTTGTGTAAAACAAACATCTTCCTGTTAATATGAGATTAGGAGCGATACGAAATTACTGGATAACTGTGTCTTGCGTGTAAACATTGAAATGTAACACCACTTTTCCAACTTTAGAATATAAAAATACCATTCTACTTCCTCTCAACTACATACAAGGAAGGACATTTTCCATCACCACAGCCTCATTCCTCAATAAAATTCCTTACAGCGATGTATATCTAATACCATTCATGTTTCGTCCAAGAATAACGCAGTTGAAAATGTATTTCGTGTGCATTATCGAGCGTGAGTGGCTTAAGAGCGGCTTTATCCCCATTTCTGTTGTTTACCATTACATTCATTACCCAGCCATCATCAAATGTCAATGACTAGGAAGAACACTCAGTACTTACAGTAACGCGCGATTTACTTCCTACTTTTTACTGATAAGTGTGGCGCGAAGTATGCGCGCGCGCGTGTTTTTCAATTTCGAAGTGAAACCTGAATTCTGAAGGTCATTTGCATCTGAATATCTCTTTAATCCAGGGTACCTCCGTCCAATGACTATCCGTCCTACCATCACCCGGCCAATGATAGTCCGTATCCATCGTCACAGTATGAAAGTCAGCACCAGGACGAGCCAGTGTATGATGAGCCGGTGAGTATTTACTGTAAATTATACCCGGTATCCCCGAGCGGCAAAAATAGTCAATATATAACATAACTCATTCCAGATTCGTACTGTACCACTTGCACCACCGCCCCCTCCGGCACCCGCCGCTCCGCCAGCCCCACCAGCGCCGCCAGCACCCAGGCCGCCCGGCGTACCTGCGCCACCCTTGCCACCTAGTGGTGCACCTCAACTGATACCGAGCGGAGCATCCCATCTGAAACCAGCCGCGCCCAAACCAGCGACAGATGGGATGGGGAAACCTCAGAATTTACTAGATTCTATACAGCAGTATTCTATCAATACTCTTAGGAAGGTATGCTAACACTAGACTCTCCATTTTTAGATGAGATTCCTGGTTTTATGCTAGCACCGGCTAGTGTTACAATACAATGATGTCGAATGCAATATGCTAATATCCCAGGTTACAGTTGAACCTAAGCCGGAGAACCACTACGCCTCAATGGATGTCATGAGTATTCTCAGTCGCAGAGCGGTAATGCAGTGTAGCGAGAGTGAAGATAGTGAGAGTTCGGGCGATGATTGGGAGGAGTAGGATTGCAACTATTGGTGATGATAATCTGCCTGTCAGAATTGGGAGTGAGGTAAGTTTGATGGAGTGAGTTGTGAGGTGAGATGGGAGTGAGTTGTGAGGTGAGTTGGTGAATGGACGGTGAGGTTTGGAGTTATGGCTATTGATGCTTGGCGAATCGGTGGATGCCAATTTGCAGCAGGGGAGTTAAGAATTCTGGCGACTGATTACCGCCAGTTTGATGTATCGAATCCGAACTATGAATTATGACAACTGATAAAGCTTTGTATGTGATTAAAGAGGGGTTATCTTGACTGTTATTTTGATGAAGGGAGGTCGGAAGAATGATCCGCAGCTCACTTGTATATCACGAATTATTTTTTCGGAATAAATTTCCCTGAATCAGACATTGATTGATACAGATTGACTAATTTTAATGTTTTCATGTAATTACAATTTAATCATGTAAATTATCTTTAATCGGATTTCGTTACTTTACTGTTACCTCAAATATTAACAAGGGCAGTTGTTGACTTGCGAACGTTTCATGGATGCTTTGTAATTGTTAATATTATGTATCTTTAGTACACTTGAATCATAGACGATAAAGAGCAAAGCGATGAGCCAATGAAACAATTTTTAGTTGGAGTTGAAAGGAAATCTTCTTTTCTTGTACCGTGACTGATTTAGATCATACAGTAGCATATTAATATATCAACCACTTTACTTTCAGTTCATAGGTTATGCAATATACATTATAAAAGGTATGCTGGACAAATAGACTGTAGAAGTAAATATAAGCGATAACGCGAACTGCGATCGAAATCAATATTGAATTTGAATATGTACATGTTAAATGTTAATTGTTAATGTTATGGAGTTTGAAGTTGATGCTGATTGTTCATTGAACTCAATATTGCAATACTCATCTTCCACCTTTTGGCACATTGAACAATGTTCAATGTGCCAAAAGGTGGAAGATGAGTATTGCAATATTGAGTGTAATCTGTAACTTCAAACTTGTGACACTTTATAGTTTGAATTATACTACATAGTTCAATTGAATAATAGTATAAAAGTAATTGTCTGGCGTCCGCATGCTGCAGCTGCCAGTTGTAGATTTTGTCTGACATCTGTTTCTCGCGCGCCACCTTCATAGCTTAGAGAGGACGAGAGGTCACATGAAATCTGACAAAGCTGCCAGCTATATAATCAGCTATTCAATTAAAATTTCGACATGATCCCATTAAGTCAAAATCTATAAAGTATTATGGATGATCAATAATCATGTCAGTATAAGTACGTTACGCGGCATGTGCGCCATGAATATTGAGCTAATTGAGTCACGCCGCGCGCCGAAAAAATATGTGCAGTACTGCAGTGTGCACTACACATTGCAATAATGCAATGTGCACCAGATGTTGTGCGGCGCCATCATTCCATTCTACTGAATACTGATCCATAATTTCGAATTTTGTTGGGTATTCGCAACGTTGCCACGTTGGGTATTCTAGAAGTCGTGTATTCCGAATATCTGCACTGATATATATGCAGTGTAGCTTAGCTTCAGTGGCACTGAAATCAGAAAAATTGGAATGCCACAGTAGCTCATTTACTGCCTTCATAATTGACGCACTCGCAAAGACTTGAACTATTCTTGCAGTTGTAAGCTGTGAGGGGTATAACAGTGGGCTGAAACCCTTTTGTTCTGTCTTGCCACCTGTTGATACTGAGATCCATATTGGAGTTGACAGGGGAGGGTCTTGACGTTTTGTGTCTGTAAGGTAACTGCTGAAGATTCACAGTTTAGATCCTTCCTCCTCGTGTATCAATCCTTGGATTAGAAAGAAACAGATCCACTCAACCTTTGTATTCTTTCTCAAATAGCTCTCTAAGACTTGTTTTTCATTTGAATGAAATCAAGTATCAATATGCCAATTAAATCAAACGTTATAGGATATGATCCTTGAAGTGTAAACATGGGGAGGATTAAGAGATTCTTTCAGGTAAACTTTGAACTATAAAACGATTGCTGATGAACTTCTATTTTTTCAAATTTGGTTTGTAAACTTCACCTTCTATCCCATCATACCTATTCTCCCCAACTAAAAATTTCTTCAGGCTTGCGAGGATGGGGATATAGATAGTATTGAGGAGTGTCTGAAAAAAGGTCATTTTAGTGTCAATGATGCAAATCCAGTTGATGGTGCAACTGGGTTGCACTATGCTGCTGACTCTGGCAACATAGCTGTAGTCAAACTTCTTCTGGACAAATTCAAAGCTGGTTTGTGCTTATTGTTCCGTTTTTAGCAGTGTCTAGTCTTTGTTTTTTGGCAGATTAGGGGTTATATCAGCTCTTCTATTAACCTGTATGTTTGCACAAGGAAGGGAAAAGACACCCAAATGTTAGCAATAGTAGGCAGCTTTTACTGTAGTGTGCATCTTTTTATTTCCACCACTTCACTTCCATGATTGTCCAATTGACCTAAAATTGTGTCTGTCCAAGTTTCTAACTGTCATATGATTACAGTAGCCTGTTGAAATGAGTTCAAATACGACTTATGCACAAAGAATTTGACCCTTTCGACCTTAATCTAGTTGGAGGTTCCTATGCCAACCATCCAACGGATTTGGTGTTGATGCTGTTTTTACTCTCCAATTTTTCAATTATTCATGCCTCAGGAGTGGACGTTGTTGGAGTTGATGGATGCTCCCCATTACACTGGGCAGCAAGAACTCCTAATAGGGCAGACATTATAAAGATTCTTCTTGATTATGGTGCTGACCCTAATCTACAGGTCTGGTGAAATTAGATGGCTCTGTGCTAAGCTAAACCATTCAAAAATTTTTCAGCAAGTTCAAAGTTACGCCATTTACAGGGAAAGTTTGGCCTTGCACCTATCCATGCATGTGCTACCAAGGGACTCCTGGAAAACTTGAGAGCTCTCATTCATAACTCTATCAAAAAGAAGATTGATCTAGACTTAACAGGTGAAATACGTGTTTCAGCAGGTAGTCAACCAACGACAGTTTAAGTAGCTTGGTTAGATACTATTGAGGTTCTAAGAGTTTATATGCCTTATCATGGCACCTTTTCGTCTAGATAACATACGGAATCGCAAAGCTGGAATGACTGCCCTTCATTTGGCTGCTGGGAATGGACATGTTGACTGTGTGACCTCCCTGTTATTCGAATTCGATACCAAACCTTTAACTAACATAAAAAATGGGTAATCCTTCAGATATCACATTTTCTACATTCCTGTCGACATAAGTACATATGTACTTCTCTCAATATAAACTATTATTCCAGATAATCACCCACAATCCACATTACAGGAAGCTACAGCTGCCACTCCACATGGCGTGTTGTCATGGTAACCCGGAAATTGTCAAGGCACTGGTGGAGTCCTCGCCCGGTCAAAACGGGAGATACATCCCTGACCTGGAATGTGTGGACAGTGAGGGAAGGACTCCGCTACTGTACGCGTGTCTGCACCAGAACCTGGAGGTGGTCAAGTATCTCACTCAGATTGGCCGAGATGGAGTTCCTAACAAGGAATCCATCAACATTAACTATGCTACAGACACTGGTGAAACTGCACTTCACTGCGCCGCTGCTGGGGGCGCTAGTGACATTATTGATGTGTTGATACAGTCGGGTGCTGATAATAAATGGGTGAATGAAGCTGGTCAGACGCCTCTCCATGTAGCTTGCCAAAATGGACACTTCACTGCTGCTCAGACTCTCATCGTGAACTAGTTAGTGCATCGCTCATTCTTGCTGATCAATCAGTAACACCATAATCGAATGATATCTTTACGAATAATGCTCATGTTGTACAGCAAAGCTGAGACTGAATGTAAAGATGCACATGGCGAGACACCGCTTATGTATGCATGTGCGTCCAACGACACCATGGACATTGCCGAGCTGCTTGTCAGTAAAGGAGCAAGCCACTGGGCACACGATTATTCTGGTCTCACTCCGATATTCCACGCAGGTACAAGTCTGATAATCTTATTCCTCCCGACGCATATTTCTGTTAGCCAGTATTCCAGGTAGATCTATATGAAGTCTCGTATTCTTTTTTCATGAGATTTATACTGTCTCAGTTCTAAAGAACAGGGTTGAAGTTGTTCGGTATCTGATGACACTGATGACTGATAACACGATTGAGGATGATATTGACAACTCACACAATACACCACTACATGCAGCGGCTAGAGAGGGATTCATCATGTGTCTTCAGGTATGGTGGTCGTGTGGTTTATTACATTCATTATATACAGACGGTTTTCAGGTGCCTATGTTTTCGCTGCGTTGTAAAATCTGTAAATATTCGTATCTCGTGGTCCAATTGATCTTCTGATATCAAAATCCTAAGCTCTTATTCCTGCTCAGCCACTACTGGACCGAGGCTATGATTTGAGTCGGACGAACAAGCAGGGGAAGACTGCTGTCCACTTGGCAGCCGAGGAAGGGAGACATGAGTGAGTATCTGAATTTTGACAGAATTTTGTCCAATCCTTTATTCCAACGACATCACTTATAACTAACGAAAGGTCACATTATTAACGGTATCATTCATGTCAGGAGTCTGGATATGATGACGACTCACCGAGCTCTGTGTGTCTCGTATGAAGACCGACTTGGGAACACCCCACTGCACCTATCTGCTAAACACGGTCACCTACAGTCCTGCAGGTATTGGGGATATCATCTACTATCATTCCCTGTCAAAGTACAGAGTTCAGGGAAATTGTGCCATATTCGTGTGATGGTTATAATAGTGCCTTTTCTCAATAGTGCTAGCACTGATGATGATATGTAACCCCCTAGAGCACTCATATCTGCTGGATCTGATGTGAACAGACGCAACATTAGAGGTGTCACACCACTACATTTCGGAGCTAAGTCTGGTTCTGGAGCTGTTGTCAAGTTACTGATAAGCGAGGGAGCTCAGGTAGATGCTGTAGATCTGAATGACGACACTCCACTTCACTATTCAGCCCAAGTGGGGGAGGAGCTGGCTGCAAAACTGCTCCTTGATAAAAATTGTCTTGTGAACACGTTCAACAAACACGGAGATAACCCCCTGCTCACTGCTATCAAGAGTAACAATGAGAATATTGTCGCGCTTCTACTCCGGTCTAGCAAGTGGAGGGATGCAATGGCAGCCCGGTATAGACCGTCACCTGGAGCTCAGGGTAGAGCGGCTTCACCAACCAAACAAAAAGTGGGGAATCAGAAAAACGGGAGATCAATGGGGAACCAGAAAGCAGGAACTCAGCAGAGTGTGTCACCGAAGAAGGTCGCGAGACAGCCAGGTCCGTGTCAATGGAAGAGTCGCATATTTCGATCAAGAGCCCTGATTTATAATTACACTGGCTGACCCCTATCATGTAAGATATGTATTCCTCAGATTCACCGCCTGTTGATACAGCAATGGTTGTGTTGAAGATGTTGAACGATAGCCATGAGGAAGAGGATGAACACATCAACGGCAATCCTCTCCATCAACTGATCATACGATACCCAGAGCAAGCTAAATACCTTTTCGATAGGTGAGGAATGCAAACATGGTGACAAAACATAGTGACAAACATAGTGACAAACATAGTGACAAAACATAGTGAGACGGACTTTTTAGCGATTTTCCTGATTTCTTAGTGAAGATGAATGATGAGTGATGAGGTCAATTCAGGTGTACAGACGGAGATGACATAACACCTGCTGATAAGCCAGAGTACTGGGCAGCATTCGACTACAGTGTGATAGAATCAGANACTTACTCACTTACTCACTGTCTCTCTCACTCACTGATTCCCTCACTCACTCTCTCTCTCACTCACTCACTCACTCACTCACTCACTCACTCACTCACTCACTCAGTTAAACCACGACCGAATTGAGCTTCTTGATCATCCTCTAGTCAATTCTCTGATCACTTACAAATGGAACGCTTATGGGAAATTCCCCTGTTATCTCAATGCTCTTTTCAACTTTCTTCTAGTTGTTTTTGTCACGTGAGTGCTTTTACACAGTACACCTTTCTATAAGCAACTTTCTGCTGAGTGCCTTTAACTGAATTCTGAACTCCACATCATAGCTGTTCATAATTCTAATCACAGTGATGATTATTATAAACCCCAATTCCTCATTAGGTATCACAGTTCCCATTATTTTCTCGCAGGATGTACGCACTGTTTGAGGTGAACCCACTCTCTGATGAAGAGAGACCCACCACCGTTCTATCCATTGCTTCCTGCTTCTCCATCTTCTTCATCTGTGTGAGAATGGGAACGGAGGTACTGCAAGCTAGCACTAACTTGGTAGCTTACTTCAGGTTAATAGAATGTTATAATCTTTCAAATTCAATCATTTCTTTCATTCCACAGTTCTGCCAACCTAGACCTCCTAACTTCAAGTTATCAACAATCTCCGTTTTTCAGGGACCCGTGCACTTATCTTGAATTGACCGGATTCGCTTTCACCATCATATTTGTCCTGTCTATCTTTATTAGTCCTGATAAGATATCCTACTGGCAGTGGGAGGTGAGTTTTTCCTAAAACACCGGGTCATCCCCCAGCCCCTCATTTGATTGCAGGTTTCTGGCGATTCACTGATATAACTGATGAATAACTGATGTAACTTATGTCTTATGATTGATGAATTACTGATGATATATTTCACTGATGAATTTCACCGATGATATCAACATCACCTCTGCTCAGATAGGCTGTTACTCCATTGTTTGGTCTTGGTTCAGCATGTTGATGTCACTGAAGAAACTGCCCTACATTGGCATATACGTCCTCATGATCAGTATCCTCATCAAGACGTTCATCTGGGTTGCTTTTCCCATATTCCTCTTCTTTATCCCGTTCTGGTTCTTCTTCTACATGGCCCTCGGTCCAACAGTTAGTATCCTGTGACGTCATATCATGCTCTGACGTCACAAACCAGTATCCCTTTGTAAGTTATCTAAGTTTTACTTGATTTGTGATCCATTTGAATTATTTTGTTTCAGTTTGGAACATTCCGCACTCTTGGATTCACTCTTGCGAAGCTGATCACTATGTTTGTTGGGGAGATGAACTTTGACATGTACTACGTTCCGTACGATATCAACGCTGAAAATCCCATGGAATTTCCCTACTCAACATACCCTCTTTATGCTGCATTTCTGTTTCTATTCCCGGTCATTCTCATGAATTTGCTGGTGGGTATTCGGTGATGTGTGTATGAGAGATTGCTGAAGACTGAAGAGCGATGAGTTTTTAGTAAAAACTGATGTTTTTTGCTGATGACTGATGATTGATTGATGATGAACGTTTACCTGTAAATGATAACTGTAGCTGGACGCTGTTCGCAGACTTTGAGCATAGTATAGTATGAGTATAGTATGAGTATAGTATGAGTATAGTATGAGTATAGTATGAGTATAGTACTTTAGTATGAGTAAAGTATTGGTGAGTATCGTTGTGACAATACCTAATTTCAGACCGGTATGGCTATCATAGATGTTGCTGAAACTCGCAGAACTTCTAAGTTGCTGAGATCTGCTGAGCGGATAAACCAAATCTTCCTGGGAGAGAAAATGCCCATATCTAAACCCGATACCTCCTTCCCTAAGGTAGGTGTTTATTAGCATATTTGATGCCCTGACATTTGAAGAACATGCCATTGGCGTCTCACTACCATGATAAAGTTCCATTTCTTGCACTCTGATTGTTGTGCTCTATTATTACCTAGTACCCAAATACAGTTCTCACAGGGCTAAGTGTTCTATTATTACCTACTTGTACTCAAATCTAGTTCTCACAGGGCAGAGTGTTCTATCATTACCTACTTGTACTCAAATCCAGTTCTCACAGGGCAGAGTGTTTCCAAATAAGCTGACTTGGAGGGGTGCCTTCCCATACGATTTCAAGGGATCTAACGTATCTGAGATCTTATCTAGGAAACAAAAGGTTTGGGTGCGCGAAATACCACACTTAAACTTATAATTCTTCAGATACCAATCGAACTATTATTGCTTACCTACTATTATTGCTTACCTACTTTCATGTCGGTTGCTTGCAGGGCGAAGGTGAAAAGACACTTAAACAAATACAATCGAAACTGTCGCGAGTTCTGGCCGTTCAGTCGCAGCTCCGAGCAAAACTGGACGTTGTTTACTCTCTACTCGACTCTGATGACGAGCAGAAACTCCAAGGGAAGATGAGTAAAATACTTGACGGCGAATAAATTCTCCTTGTAACTGGTATGCTTGCATGAGATTCACGGTTTTTGCTGTAGGGGATAGATACTTAAGTTAACCATTTTCTTCTTTGTAAGTATTTTGAGGTTTTGCGAAGGAAAGCAGAATATACTCGCCTTTTGTAGAAATCATCTTATAAAGGCCTTAAATTACGCGAGATCCGTTTCCATTTTGTAAAAAGAAAGGACCCAAGTGTATGCGTCAACTATAGCATGAAAGGCGCGCGCGCGCGTATGCCGCGCGCTTTATACGTTGTTTCTTGATCAGCTAGCTAAAGTCATGATTATTTAAGACACTTGAAAAGTAGGTAACCTCATGCCAGTGAATTAAAGATTTAAATTCTATCTGATGCTTTACGGTAGCCGAATAAATATGCCGAGTTTCAAAATAAATACACTTGCGAAACAAATAACATCTGTGCTAAGTCTTATCACTCTGAAATAAAATGATTATAGCGCACGAATATTTCATGTCATTCAATCCATCCTGCTGATTATCTCGACTCGTGGCACTGTTTTATAAGGTATCCTTTCACCCGTCCTTTCAATCAATGTCAGAGTCGTCCAACGGCTCGAATCCGTCATTTCCTTTTGTGAGATGTCTGTTTTCGTCAGTTGAGACATATGTTCTGTAGAAATTATCTGAATTCCTAAAGAAAGAGAGAAAAGTGTTAAGCAATTCTTAGTGATGCAATAATAAGTGAAAACGTCACCAATGAATAGCTGAATAGAAATGAACTTACTCATACCTTCTCTTGGAAATGATGCAGTAAATGCCAACAATGACAACAATAACAGCCAAGGTTGCTGATGTGGCGATCAGAGCCAAGGTTTTCTTGTCCTTGACATACTCCTTCGGGATAACTCCGAAATATTTGTCATCCTCGCCCTTCTCTCCCACAGCCTCTGCAAGAATTGTTGCTAGCAACTAATTAACGAGTGGCCATTAATTTTGATTAAGGTTTTTGATGTTCTTGGAGCCAATATGAATGAAGCAACTATCCGTGATGACTGATGTTATAGACTTACCGATGGGCTTCTCGCACAATTCCTCTGAATACATGACTGACAGTGTTGGAACAAGGGTGTGAGAAAAGAGTTGCCTCAACTCTTCATCCTGTAGGACCTTGTACTGGACGCCGAAATCGAGCTGAAAGTGAACAGTGTATTGAACCGTGAATCTTTAGACAAAGAACAGAGGGTGACTGACGATGTCCAACTGCATACCCGGAAGTGAGTAATGTCGAGAACTGTCTCCAGTACCACGTTTACACTGGACAGTGTTTCGTACCAGCCCTGGTAACTCATGTTACCACCAGGGATCTCTAGCTGCTCGGATGAGTTGATGATCTGCTTGATGCTTGCATCTACACAAGAAGGGGGGTTAGCACACAAGTTGATTGATGATTTGGGAGTTTATTTCTAGAGATTTCTCCAGTCTCAGCGGGTCACAATTTCGAATAGGAATTTCTGCACTTCTCTTACCTGTCAAGTCAGTGATGTTGAATGTCAGATCCACGGTAGGCTTGTGACAGGGCATGACAGTGAAGTTGTATGAGATGTTGTGGGCGAGTAGGTTTGTCTCACAGAACGCACCCCGACAGTCACTGTGTACTGTGCATGTTTGTGGGATACCACTCGTGCCAAGAGTGTCAGAAACACTCCTACACTTTGATTCTTCCGCTGCTGTTTCTAGTTAGGAAATAGTTGTGCGTGAGAGACAGCAGAGAGCACAGAACGTTCAAAAACGAATACGTCTTGGTTTAAAGGTTAGAACTCACGATTGTTCTGGCTTGTCTCACTCTCTTTGTTAACTGTAATCTCTGACGTGACATTGTCCTTCTTGGTCTGCTGTTCTGGAGCTGGTTTCCCAGGAGTTTCCTAGGAGCATAATATTACAGCACTTCAACCAACGAACTTGTAGATTTGTCTCAGTTTCAACTGTTCGAGACGTTGAATTACGACATTAGAATAATCAAACAATAATCAAAAAAGAAGTTTACCTCTTCCAGATTATCAGCCCATGACAAACACAATAACAGTAAGATAGCGACCCATTTCATTGTCATATTGTGTGTGTAGCCTGAATATGAAGTGCTGTTAAGTAAGATGTCAGTTAATGACCACGCCCCGAGATTCTAGTGTCTACGCTTAATGTTGTCTGGATTTTAGTATAGGACTTTGGTAGGTACAACTGTACTAGGACTCCGCAAAGCTCTATGGAAAACTCTTATTAAGCTGAGAATCAGAGAAATCTTCTGCTCAACTGAGAGCAGTCGTGTGCCCTTGAGCGGTGAGAGAAGGCTCAAATCTAAATAAAATCACATGAGTACAAAACAAAGTTTAAAATCACCACACGTGTGGTTCGCCTCTAAATAATGTATAGATCTCATGGTATTGGTATAGGGAACACAGAAAGTTGATAGCAACAATAATTATCAGCGGATAACAACACCACACGAAGTAATGTGTCAACGTGTGGTGGCTGGCGGCGTGTACAGCATGTGTAGTGTGTACACGAGCCTCCATGATGACTACTATGAGCAGTTCTCATATAACGCGAAAATTTTAAGGAAGAAATACCAATCAAATAGTCAAGTACAGAAGTAGGTACCTACAAGTACACAGCGTAAACAGATGCAGAGTCTCGTAAAAATATGTTAGTGTAAGTACAAATGTAAATGTAGCTAAACACATTGAGAAAACTAAACACATTGACTATTTAGAAAAACTTGAAGTAGGTGCAGTGTTATTATACAAGAACTCTACTTCTAGCCATCCGCGGTAGGAACACCATGATGATGAGCGCAAGAAGCAAGAGAGAGAGAGCGGTGTATAGCTGAGGTACCTATAGCATTGAACACAACTCGCCTCTTTGTGTACATCACTTATACCATACACAGGTAACTGGAATCTAAATACTGCGGCCAGCTGTGCGGGCTCTCTCTCTCTCTGAGTCAGTATAATTATGAGATGCTTTGTTCAGTGAGACATTGTGATCAAAATAGCACCCTGCTATTATTTAATAGGGTGGTCATGAGATTGAGATACCTCATTAATCTGAATACCCGACTGTAAATAGCAGTACTGTTGCCACGTGTTCAAACATTTGTACATGTAACTATAGAATTTGTAATTACAAATAACAAATTGCAATCGTAAAGACGTAAACTGTGACTATACTTGCCAGTGTCTCGATCTCTTTCACATTCAACATTGTCAATGTCATGTCAGATGTCATATGTGGGTACGCGTGCACGGACGCACGGTCGTACCCTCGCTAGCGCATAGCGGGATTTTATCCCTGGCAATAACAAATATTGCCCGGATTGCGGATGTTGATGTTATCTCATATCTCAGATATGATCTGAGATATGACGGAATCCATCGTAGGATTTCAGTATTTCACCCTATACAGTATAGGGCCTATACTAGTATACTACCCTTGCTGGCGGGATTCCGTGCGTCAATCCGCTCGCGCTTGTGAGATGTTACCTGACATGTTTCTCGCGCGAGCGCCGCGCCCGCGCCTTCATCGATGAAGGCGCGCGCGAGAAACAGGGGTCAGATAAAATCTGAATGACAACAATCCGCACCGTCGAACGGAATGACAATAGCGCGGCGCCGACGGTAGGGTTAAATCCTACAAATCTGTCTACTGTTTTTTGCGCGCGGCGCGCGCGCCTTCATCGAAGACTGCGACGATGCAGACGAAGGCGCGAGAAACAATGGACAGATCGAAGGCGCGCGCGCAAGAAACAGTCGACAGATAACATCCGGCAAGTAAGGGCAAAGGGCAGGGATCCTAGTTCATTGGATGCGATGCCAGATGCTGCGGAATCAATAATGTAATGCTTGCCATATTTCTGATGATTTTTTCTTTGTTTTTGTTGATATTCGTGGTTAATTTGACGCCTTAGGAGCTATAGCATATAGGCAGTGTTTTTAAAACCGAAATAATGTTTCATTTGGACACTTATAGATAATAGTGATGGTTCAATACCATTATTTATTCTATTACTTACAAGGTTTATTTTGCAGAAAATGAAAAGCTCTGAGAGAATCATTGAATTTGCTTCAGTGTAATGTGAACAACTGTGAAGTGGTTGTTCAACTAAAATTATGAAGCTGAAGTTCTGCGACTTTCCTGATGTGGATGGAATAGTATCTTTGTGTTCTGGAGAAATTGCTTCATTGGTTTGCAACATTTACCTGTTTGTAGTGACAATTGCTGCATTGCTTCTATCAAAAGCACAAAAGAAACTATCAACAACTCGACATTCCTTTCATGCATTGACATGGGTGAGCATGATAGTATTCTGTTTGAATAGATGACCAGGTCCAATATTATGAGTTGAAGTCTTATAAATTACAATGAAATGATTGTCTGGCACTGCTAGACAGCTGATGCCAGTGGCTAGAAAAAGGCTGCAATGCACATGTAAT
The DNA here is from genome assembly GCA_946803715.1 of Beroe ovata. Taxonomy (NCBI): domain Eukaryota; kingdom Metazoa; phylum Ctenophora; class Nuda; order Beroida; family Beroidae; genus Beroe; species Beroe ovata. The sequence goes on along the minus strand of CAMPET010000169.1, from coordinate 87,971 downwards.
GTGCGAAACAAAATTCTCAGCAGGGTCAATCATCAATGAAATAATTTCATTACCAGATATGATAACAGATATATTTCAGGTTCTTTTGTTGGCTAACAGCTTATGTACAATTTTGTATTCAACTGCTTGGTTACTCATCAATACGAGCCAAGCAATAGCTATTTACCAGATAATAAATATGTTGACATTCATCTGTCTTCCTATATCGTTTTATACCATACAGAAACTCTTCCCTGCAAAGTGAGTTCATTTTCAATATACAGTTGGCCGACTCTATGAAGAAGTTTGTGTCCAATCTATTAATGTAGATGATCTTTATTCATTAAAATATCACTATCAAATTCAGGTATTGTTCATTTCTCACTGTTTACTGTTTATTGAGTGGGATTTCAAAGATGGTGACTATAACTGCATTTTCTCAATCCTTGCTCCTCTGGGATTGGTTCAAGGGAGTTGATCTCAGGTTCTTTTGTGCAGTAGTACAAGCAGTGTCACTCCTTTTCCTTACATTCATCACACTTTACAACATTTGGGTAGGTTTTAATCCATACTTTATTTTAATTCTTCATACTTCTCCATACTTAATTTTACACTGAAATTAAGAAAATAATAAGCTTTTTTGGTTGCTTGGAAAACTCCACTAAAATATATACTTATCAGAAGTATACTGATGCAATATCTTCAGCATTGTGTTATGAAACAGTTTGTCGAGCTCCCTAACGAAAGCAATGCAGTAGCACCACTAAAACTCTTGTCCAAGAGTCTTTACCTGTGGTGTTGGAATATCTTGGTCAAGGCTAGAGCAAGGTCACTTCATCTCAATGACTGTCTTCTTTTCACATCATCTGACTTTAACTCAACACCTGAGGTGACTTTAGAGAAAGTTCCTAGCATTAGCCATGTTTTCGAGTCCTGATCGTTTCTAAGCCCTATACTCCAAAAATCTCAGATATCCTCTCTGCTATTACTGTTAATCCGACAACACTGGAAGTCGTTTTTGCTGAGTGGCTTTCTCTATGTCGGTGTGTTGGTGTTGGAGTTCGTTCCTATTTACATTACATTTTGTGTTATCAGGAATTTTATCTTGGATCAACCCCAAACAAATGATGTTAGTTCAACCAGTTTCACATAATTTTTCATTCAGATATTTTCACGTGAACCAAAGAGTCTTTTACAAAATAGGTACTGATTTAAGTGATACTGAATATCTTCAGACCCTATTCACTCTGGGAGACATCCCATACAACAGTTACTGTCTTATAGTGCTGCTCCTACTCAGTGAGGGCCTGAGATGTCTCCTACTTCACTATCACAGCTTTATAACCTCTAGGATTGCTGCCAAAGCTCATTTCTTCGTGCAGGTAGTCGAATGCATTGTAGCCATTGATATTTGATACGACGGTATAAGATCTGATGTTAGAGTAACTCTTGCATTTGTCCAGAGGTTGCTGTTCAACAAGATACTTAATCTTGCACAATGGGAAATCAACGAGGGTCTCGTTCATTTGGCGACTGTTCAAGTGGATCATCTCACTGCTGGTTTGTATTCACCACTGTGAAATGTCACTGTGTGAAACACATTATCTGCGTCTACATCTTGCTCAACCCAATGGTGTGTCTCCAGGCGTTCAAATGCTCCATCAAGTGTGGAAGATACCTCTACAATTCACACTGTGTATCATATTCATGGAGATGCTCATTGGATTCAGGTTTGAAAGAAACCTGTTCTGATAAAAAGTTACATATGAATGCTTATACTTGAGAACAAACAGAGAACTCGCTGTTCCAGTGCGTTGTTGCCGATAGCAGTCCTGATTGGTTGCTTGCTGCTCATATCATGGTTGCTCCACAAACGTGCAACACTCGAGTCTAACTTGCAAATCTCAAAACAACCATGGTGAGTGGTAACTGGTACTCTTGAGCTTTTGACAACTTCTGCTGTATCTTGCAGAATTAAAAGATTACTATTCTCTATACAATGTTACGATGTTACGATGTTGCGATGTTACGACGGTATGATCAATAATTATTTCAGGTATTATTCAATACAGGAGTTCATCGAGAACATATGGATTCTCAAGATCAGGAACATGCAAAAAATTTTCATGGAAAAGGTACTAGCTTTCATATTTTTTTGGAAAACTCATCAACATAGATGTTTCTCACCACATCACTGCAACGCATCATTTCATTTAGCACTTTACCCTTCATGGCTTCATTTATCTACCACTCCACTCATTCAGGCACCCATCGAAATGTTTTGCAAACACCTTCACTTGCTTACCATTCTGTCTACTCTTTTATTTGATGCCAGAGTGCAGCATTGAGATGTGAGTGGAAAATATGGAATCAGATAACAGCACCTAGGATCACGCCGTGACACACTCGCACACACACACAAACTGTTAAAATACTGAGAGTGTTTTGGCGCCTCGAATCCTGTACAAGTCTATGAGAAGCTTTGAGTTTCATCAGAATGAATGGTGAAGTCGATTACTTACGGCTGAATTCATTTCCAAAATTATCCCTATGAATTTTTAATAACTTAATAAGGCCGACTAGACTTGCTCGTCACTCTGTTAACTGATACCTATATGTGATAGTGGAGTGATAAGACAGTTACAGCTTCTAAGAATAGCGATTTGCATAATCACACATAACATGCAAACATTCGTATGTTATCACTTCTGATAAGTGAGCTAGGTATGTCAATATCAACAATTATTACATCATTGGCTATAACAGCGCGAATCCACAATTTGAACTTTGGAAGAACAGCAAATCTTAAAACCATTGAGTACACCACCTCTCTCAGTTACTCGGGGAGGATCTAGGAGAGAGAAAAGTAATGATCCTATTCACGCTGATACAAGCTCTGAAACACTCTCTCCCCACTCTCCTGTTACTCATTCTTTTCCTACTCTATCATGGTGTGAGGGGACACTCAACCCTCACTCTACACTCAGGTATGTGATTTTGTGTGTGTGAGCGTGTGTGTGTGTATGTGTATGTACGACGTACGTGTGTCTCTGTGTGTGTGCCTCTGTGTGTCTGTGTGTGTGTGNGCGTGTGTTTACTGTGTGTGTACTGTGTGTGTGTGTCTCTGTGTGTGTCTGTGTGTGTGTGTATGTATGTGTGTGTGTGTGTCTGTGTTTGGTAGAAAACCACATTGTTCGGAGAATTTTATAATTGCATACATTACAACTGCTGGTGCAGCAGCAGAGGAGAGGTTTATGAGGGGTCAGATTTCATACTCCCGGGGTGTTTCCCGTCATTGTGGCTATCAAGTTGTGATTCATTACCATGTAACTACCCCGCGCTAGATGATTAACAAACTGAGCCCCGTGTGAATTACCGCAGGTGCTGCCGTGTTACTCCTGCTGAACATGGTTCGAATACAGCTCAGTACAGCTCAAACTCTGTGCAAACAGATTCTCCTCATGGCGGAGTCCCTGGCCAACATCTCAAACACCCTGGAACAAGATGAAATTGAGAAAGCTGGAATTCTGCCAAGTCAGGATGACAACGTGGATGATATCACCTGTGAGATACAGCCGTCAACTAGTCAACAGAATGAAGAGAATGAGGATGTGCAATACCCAGTTCTGGTATGTGCTCCGCTGCTAGGTTGTGCATGGTCGTCCTTATCATTGTATCTTTGTGTGTATGTAGGGTTCAGAACTTTCATTTTACACAAGATCTCTGGTTAAGTGATCCTAGTAGGGAGACGCGTAATCGATCCTAAGGTTTCAAGTGTTGTATGTATGTGAGAAGAGGGGGAGCACACTCCTATGAAGAAAAAATTTCCGATCCACCATTAGATGGAATAATATTCTCATAAAATGCGTGACGTAACACTATTTTGATGCATGACACAACATAATATTCGCAGGACCTAACTGATGAGTGTGGTGTGGAGTGTATTGCAAGTATCAATAACGCCACCTTTGCTTGGGGAACAGCACGCATGTCCCCTAAAATACTCACCGACATCAATGTAAAGATACCCAAGGGAAAATTAACCCTCATCCTAGGTAAGTTATGATATACTCGGTAGACACACAAACACACACACAAACACACACACACACACACACACACACACACACACACAC